>VBVR01000168.1:0-69533 GCA_011638315.1 Tetramorium parvispinum | reverse complement strand
GGAAAGAACATACCCGATTTACTTAGGAAACGGTATTGAGCAATTTATTCCTCTCCTTTTTCTATATGAGAATGATGATCAAAAGTTTACTAAAATTTTCGACGTTTTGAGCGTTAATGGGTTAATTACGCTTCCGAAAGTTACCTTCTGGGTGTCAAGCAGAACGAGCGCGCGTGATTTATCGCGTACGGGAGATAATCGCGAAAATTCGCCCAAAACTGCACGCTTTCACCACCGCGTGCGATTTATCGATACTATATCTTTCGTGAGCTTTCTTACATGTCGACCGTCATCTCGCGCGACACGCGATAAACTGGTAACGTCAATTACGATATAGTTACTTGCGGACTGGTACCGACGCGATGGCGATCGCCACATCCTCGACAGGAAGCGTCGAAACCGCTTGTCCCGCGATTTCTGGGACACGCGTCATCCGGGATTGATGTCAATAAAACTTTTACTTCAAAACTAAAACAACTGAGCAAATGAATAACACTGTAAATCTGGTGATGCGTTATAAAAATTTAACGATACTTATGGAAGATAACACACATTTAATTAGATTTGTAGAAATTATTTAATTGAATAATAATAAAATATATTCCTTGGAATAAAAAATTTGTTGACACATAAATTCCGTTGATATGCACAGCTGCATGTGACTCTTGGAAATGAGTGAATCTTCTGATATAAAAAATTTAACTCTTACTCCAAAAGTTGAGTTTTAGACTCACGTTTATTAGGAATTTTCATTAGCTTGAATAATCTACCATATAAAAAGTCCTGCATACTTTTTTACTACTCTATAAAAAATAACACCACTATTGTGACGATTAAAAGCTGAATTATTTATGAAAGTAGCGTAAGTAAAAATCTGATAAGCCGAATGCGGAAAATAACGAAGGAGAATCAGCTGAAAGACAAAACGATCGAAGGACTTTCCGTGGGCTCCGGATAATTCCTCGACTTACTAGATGGGTCAGGGCCTTCCTCACTCTCTTACAAACAACTGCCTACGATCGAAGAAAGAGCACTGCGTCACTCACGAGGCGCAGCGCGGTTATTTAGTTACGCTTCGTCTCAAGGAAACTGACCTATTAATCTTTCGAAGAAGAGCAAATGCACGAATTCGTGCTTCATTTGAATTGAGATAAAAATAGCCTGAATATTTTTTTATTAAATATATTATACGCCTTTCACATGTGTTATATAATATTATTTGTCATAAACTTTCTCCATATGAAAGACAAATATTCTTTATTAAAATGTCAACGCAATATCTTAATAATTAAACTTTAAGAATCGCAAAAGATGATGTGCGTATATCCAATTACATTTCAGTAATTCAACTAAATGCGCTCATTACTTTACAAAGTCCTTAATGCTGACTCATCTCCTACCTATCGTGTTATAAATTGATACCGAATAAATCTCAGAAGTCCGATTTTTCTCGGATTTCTCGGACCGACAAAGTCAACGTGTGGCTGATTCAAACGAAAAAGTCGCGCGGCGGTCAAAGCATCTGCTTAGCTTTCATCTCAAGTCTTCGTTTGTTATCTGAGCGTTACCTACGTGTACATGTACACTCATCTACCTATCTGCTTATCTGCCGGCCGTGGAAGAATCACCAGCACGCGTTTCTACACTGGTTAGGATGCAAACGCAATGTAAAGTCGCGATAGCGGCCTAGTTCTGCGCGATCTTAACGTCGTTTCACGCAAAAGGCGCAGTGTTGGAGTACGATCAAATAAAACTTAAAAAAAATATACATATATCTTCTATCGTATTCCATCCCTTGTGGAACAGTAATGTAAAGTTTACCCTCAATTTCAGGCGAGGCTCTTAAGAATTATTAAAAATGATTGGTTCGGAACGGATACGAAATCCAAGGAACTGAACGGGAGAAGGCGCAGGAGAATAGTATTGGTCGAGATTTTCCACGGGCAAGATTTACGTCCAACGCGATGTGAACGCGGCCTTATCGCGGCGCACATGCGCTACCGCACGAGCTCATGCGCCCACGCCTCGCGTGTATGCAGCACACTCCGGAATAAATGCGTGTTTATCGCGGCGGTGGCGGTGGCGGCATTGCTTTTGATGCCGGCAGCAGCTCGTGCTGTTTCTTTCTCTTCTCTTCCATCGCGCGACTTTTCTCGTCTCTCTCTTTCTCTTTCATTTCTCGGCACGGGAGAGGGCCCCTGCGCAGATGGGCCCGACCGATTTACATAAGGCCGAGAGAGCTCCGTGCCCGCGCACTCACATCGCGCGCCGAGGCCTCCCTCTTATTAAACGTGCTCGCGAGTGCACACGCACACGATGCGCACACGCGCGCACGCACGCACGCACACGCGTATCCTTTATTAAGGGCGCAGCCGGCGCACGGGCGCGCATTGCGCGCGGACACAGAAGCGCCGCGCATACCTTGTTGCGCTAACAATACGACCGCCCACGTACGAGATATCTCGTTTTATTATTATCCCTGTGTCCGCTTTCTCTCTCTCCTTCTCCGTCCGGCTTCTTCCTTTGCCGTTACCTTTTCTCCTGCCGTCCTCATCCCGTTTCTTCTCCCTCGCCCTCTCGGCTCTTGCTGCCCTTTCGCCCGTTTCGCCGCGTGCGACCGCTAGTTCACGTGTCCGCGACGCAGTGAACTTTGCATGCGCTCTGATTCACTGGTATACTTTACTCCACCGACGCGTACTCGTTTGTCTGTCCTCGATATAAGACAATATTCTTTTTACTTGAAAAATAAATATACTAGTTACATAATAATCTAATAAACCGAAATAAACCCAATAATGAATAAATATTCCTCAAAAAGAGCAAAAATATCCATGAGTTTACCTTTCTTTTTTTCTTGGAGGATTTTAATTTCTTCCTGACAATTTCAAAAACTATTGTCAGTCTCTTTAAATTCTCTCAGTCGCGATCTTAGATTCGGTCAAAAGAATTTTGAATCAGTTCCCACAGTCAGGTTCATGAGTGTCGATGGAAGGAAAGGCCGCGAAAGACGGATCGCGGGGAGGTGAAAGAGAGCAAGAAAAATATCGTCCGGATAATGCCGGTGTCTCACGGCCGAGTTTAAGAACGCTGGAGTTGGCGTCGCTGTCAGTGCGTGAAAGTTTGGAACAAAGATAAATTTGTACCAGGTCTCTTCCCCATCCCGCATTGCCCCCTCGTGCGGTTACCACATCGTATCCTCCCCCTCGCGTCCCGCAGCGTCCACGAGGAATATATGTACCGGACAGGATATTTGGATAGACATAAAGGTGTCTACGGGGTGTCGGTCGAAGTGAAAACGCAACGACCTCGGTCCGCTAGATTTATATTATTTTTTTTATCGAGATGTCACAACTTGCCCGTTAACAAGTTACGATCTCTCTCCCGACAAGTGAGTTTCTAGACGCAGAGAGAGAGAGAGAGAGAGAGAGAAAACAATTCCAAAAAATATTTTCTTAAAATTGAGCGTACTCAGATTAAGAGCATAAGGTTGGAGATGGAAAGATTGATGGCGATTCTAACATAAATATAGATATGAATGCGCTCTAAGTATCGCAGAAAACGTAATTTAGATGGCACACGCCGATTACGCACTAATATCGCGACTTTGTACGCGAGTCGCAGAACCGGGTCTTTATTAGCGCGACAAAACGACCGATTATCTCCCGTGCAACCCCGGAAGCCGCGAGATACGTACGGGCGATAACAGTAATTGCTCGCGTGACCGTCGTCGGGCAAGGAATTTCTGGCATTTACCCAAGGTACACCTATCAAAAATACACGAGCACTCGCCACGCACGCTCGGCGTACGTTGCGTCGCCGGCGTGAGGTACGATCGTGTTACCCGGCGCACGAACGTTTATATTCACCGAATGATTTCTAACGCGTGGACAACAGGGGACATGTCTTCTCGCTATTATATCTCTCGTTCTTAAACGATACTCTCTCCTCTCCGAAACAAAAAGGAGTCACCGGGAGAGAAAGAGAGAGGAGAGACGCGGCTACAAAGGCATCGTGCCGGAGCATTGTCAGTGACAAAACAAGAAAGCCTCGGGCATCACCGACGCCACTATCATAACGTACGAGCAACATATCGCATGACAAGAGAAGCCCCGGGAACACAGAGAGTCCCGGTGCTGATCCCTCTTGACCCCCGCTGTTTTTGTGCCAGTCTGTCCGTCCGAGAGTCGGACGCGGGCCTTTGGGATCCCCCGGTCCCAAACCGCGAAACATGCCGACACGGTGCGGTATGGATATACCCGCGAAGGACTCGCTCTCACGAAATTCACCGACGTCGTACCGTCACGCCGGATTTTAAACGCGAAACGCGATATTCGTCGGACCGGTGAACGGAGGAGACGCAGACCGCCGCTTTTCCACTCCCGTTCCCTTCGTCGAGATATTCGAAGATACGAAGAAGGGCTGCAAGAAACGTGGCTCTTAGCGATGTCGTATTAGAGTTCGCATCTAAATTTGCTTATGTCTATCAAAAGATACTGTTAGTAAACGTAATAAAAATTCTACATCGATATTTTGATTTATTATTATTTATTTTGTTACTTTTTCTTTTAAATCATTTTCTTTTATTTTCTTTGTTATTTTCCTTTGCTTATTTTTTCGTTCTTTGTTCTTAGAAGGCTTGTTTAACATTAATAAATGTTTTATTCGTGTATTTTCAAACAAAGTGTCTCCCGATTAGCAGCTAATTCCATTCGCATGCATGAATCCTTCTTACTTGACAAATAAATAATCAGGATAAAATTACAGTTTTTTAATAAGTCTTCTTATAGGCCATTATCGTGCATTATCTATTTATCCCGCAGAGTGATTGGATCATAGATTTCGGATAGAGAATTTATGACTTTACGCGTATCGACACGTACACGAATTGCCAGCTGGTCGACCGGCCTAACCAGCGTTTACCAGTAATAAGTAACGATAATTACAAGCTAATGGAGGCGATGCTCGCGCGTCCGGTACGCGCCGCGGTGGCGGCGGCGAAGTTTTGCATTCGGTATTTAAATTAACCGATCGATCGACCGTGTTCACCTCGCACATTATGCAAATGCCGCGAAAACACGTAAAAGTTTTCTGCAAAACCAATTACGCCGACGCGACACCACCGCGACCGCCAGAAGTTAATTGCGAATTTTTGCGCTGTACAGTCATTATGGGCCCTCCATCTCTCTCTTCTCCCCCCCTCCCCCCCCTCCCGTTCGCCACTCTTCCGATCGTCTTGCGGGAGAAAAACGAAGAGGACGAACGAGAGGGAATGAGAGAGAAGATGATATGGGTTCCCTTGCAATTCTGAACGGTCAAGAATGCTGAGCACGAGCCATCATTCTCGAGGAGTAAATTCGGACTGACGGTGTATACACTACTACTGTTTAAAGTAATGGAATTTGGACAAGAGTAACAAAATACTTATAAGCGTTAAAGCGCGCGACGTTAATACAAGACGGTACTCCTGCCGGTAGCCAGCAAGACATCCGACGTCGACAGTTTACTGTTCCCCAGCGCGTTTAACATATCCGACTGAAGTAATAAAGATATGTTTCGCCGTGCGGTACAAGCCCCGGCACCGGCGGAACGTCTTTCAATCACGATGCCCCGAAAATATCTCGGCGTACCTTCACGCTACTTTCCTGATACATGTTACGGTGCACGAGGCGTACGGAACACGTGAAAGGAGACACGATATACGTGAGATGTAACCAACGCAATTACAGGAGATATAATGACGAAGGCGTATTGAAAATTGCTTTGCGTAAAGAAACGGTTATAACGTCGCTCTTTCAGTTCTCTTTCCGAGTGTACAGGTGCTCGTTTGCTTAACAGGGGATCTTTGAGATACGGCTGTCACTACCTAGTTTCATCAAATTCGCTGTATGCGTATACCCGTGGCGTATACCGGCGACACGAGAGACACGTCGAGCGCGAGAAATCAGCCTCGCTCTCTCTCTCGAGAGTTCATTCATAGCGATCGTTTGTCACGCGGGTTCACCTATTTAAACGTCACGATCGCTCGACAAGTGTCGACAGAACGGCTACGTTAGCCTTGATACATTTCGCCTACACGCGCTCGCGCGCGCTCGGAGAACGGCTTTTCCATCTTCCGCGTGTCGTACACCACCTACGTGGCCTTTAGCCGCTCAAGGACAGCGTCCCGGCACCATCATTACCGCGACTCGAACGCGTGGACAGCAGGCGACGACGAGCCGTGGAGCTCATCTGAGGTAAACATCCTCCTCCGCTCGTTCCCGTTTCACCGCGCGCGCGCGCGCGTGCATGCGCTCGCAACGCGAAAACAAATCGTGAATAAAATATTTCCCCGGCGCGACGCGACGTAACGTCCCTACAATTTCGTAAGGAACCACCGTCTCCGTCACTCGGACTCGCGTGCATTTCACGAGAAATTATTCGACGATTGCGCAATCGTCGTAATCCGAGATATCGGACGCTTAATTGGATTGCGCAATGATAGGTAAGGCGACATAAAAAGTGGGCGGTAATTAATTCCATCACCTCATATCTCGTATCCTCTGCGATGTGACGGTGGTGTTGATCACAGGCTATTACTAGACGTTACAACAACAGCTCCCAAGCTGCGCTCCACGAAATGTAACTCTTTGATTCCTTCGGGGATATTATGAATTTGCAATAAAATGGCACATATGCGTAACGTAGATATTATGTAAGAAATAATAAAGAGCCTTCTAGTTTAGATCAAAATTATGTGGCTTGAATGACAATTTGTACAGAGTTCCAGATTAACTTTGGAAAATTATCAGAATTGCATCCCTGGATACGTTCATCGTAGACAAGTCATACACTGAAAAAAAATTCTGGTTGAAAACGGACGAATCAGAAAATCTTGTAGGATTGATCAAATATTCTGATATTATAATAGAAATTCTGGTTATCATAAATTATAAAGTATTGAGTTCTATTATAATTAGATTTTTATTAAAATCTATTAAAATTACTATTTTTTGATTCGTCCATTTTCAACCAGAATTTTTTTTCAATGTATAAATGGATCTTCTATTTCTCTACTTTTTAAAAAAGAATTTCTGAAAATGCGCTTTGATGCGTGCAGTGACGTCACAAACCCTGATACGAGACTGCGCACGTGGGTAGCGCGCCGCAAAATGCGTGGGCCAAAACAATTCCTCAGTTAATTAAGATAATCGTCTGTTTATGACGCCACAGCGCGACGCGCGCGTGGCTTATCTGTCGCCATTCAGTGGCGAAATTCATTTTCGCGCCGAGGAGAAAGGATGCGCAGAACGGTCGAAATTTAATGCGAACGAGGTTGCGTCTGTGTCCTTATCAACGAGCAAATGCAAATGGTAAATTAAATTCACGAAGAAAGAAAAAAAGAGCACGAATGGCTCGCGAGCCGAGCACACTGTGTATGATGATTACTCGGAACTGATTTTCACGCATCAATTAGAGAAATCGACCGTTTAAATTAAAACGATTTCACGTATCGATTCATGGAATTGAATACTGTTTCTCGCACAACCCTAATGTGTCTTACGCAAGAGATAAATCAATGATCCGCGTGTAATTTGCAATGCAATCTTTGCCCGTGCGACATGATGCATAATTTTAATCGCAGCGATTATAATGAAACGTGATGGGTGATGCTTGAAACAACCTGCTTGCTTATACATAAAAATCGCCTTAATATAAAATTTTTTAAACGAATGACGCTAGCCTCAGAATTTTTACAGCGTAAAATGATTTAACGTAAATAAATATGGTCATCTTAAGACTCGTCTAATTATTAAGACATTCTATATTATAAGTTGAAATTAATTACAAATGCATCAATAAATTTATTAAAGTTCTGACAAATTCTAAGGCATTATGAGTACGCGTAAAATATTACATTCACAATGCTGCTACTATTTAAACAAAAATTGTTCTCGACGTAGAAATACCATACATATAGAAATACTCAGGCGTATTTTCTCTTCAATTCGCTACAAAATCATTCTATCAAGCATTGTAATCTCCTATGTTGAGTGCATTGCAGGTGAATGGTAATATTGTAGCCGTAGAATGTGATACACGCTGTGAGATATTACCGCGAAAATTGCTAGAATAAAGGCGATGAAAGGTAAAGCGAGGCGAGGCACGATCCTACGACGTGTGGTTCGCACCACGCGAGGGCATGCCGGGTGGTCGCTCGGTCGCCCATTGTGGGTCAGTGGGTCTAATTACGTATAATTAGCAATTTGTATCTCGCCTCAATCAAAGCCCTTCCCCTTGCGTAACCAACACGGCGGCGCTACGCCGTATTCGAGGCTCTCTTGCGGGAACTCTCGCGGATCGCGCCTCCGTCATTCTCTTTCTCTCTCCCCTTTTTCTCCCGTGCCACGACCCAATCGCAGAACTTGTGAAAGTGTCCGCAAAAAAGATTGAGCGGAAAAACGACGAGAAAAAAACGAGATTGTCGTACGTCATTTTTTCGCCCGGTGCTTCCTCCGACTCTCGGCGCGGCGCGTGTAATTACTCGCAGGCCGGTAATTATTTTCCTCGTCGTCCTTTTCTTCTCGCTGCATGAACCGAAGCTCCCTTCAGAGAGACGCATCGATCGAGATCGCGCGTGATGTGTGATTATGGTCATCACCGGGCTGTGGGTGTCGAAGACGAGCGTCGTGTCGCGCGGGAGGTTTGCGACCTGCGACAATTAATCGCGACACCCGAGAAAAGTCCTTCGCAGGTGCACCGAATGCGTACCGTATCCGTCAGATGCACGCACACATAGATGCATGCGTGCACGCGTGTACGTGCACGCGCGCGGGAGCGGCAAATTGGGCATACTTTATGTCACAATGCATAATTTACGCGTCGTTCGCCGCCTTTTCGCCGGCAGGTAATGAAATGGTAATAACTACGTTGCGATTCGGGGACGAGATGCCGCCGTTGCCGATGCCGCCGTCATTACGTCGCTAATGTGGGAAATTGTGCGCGCGGCCGAGGCCAGCCGAAAGAAATCGCCGCCGTGGCCGCATCGGCGTGACGGGTTTAAGCGCTTAAAAGTGACATGAATTCTAAGTAGCTGGGCGAAAGCGACTTGCTCCAATTTCCGTGCGATAATACCTCAAGGAAGAACGCGAAAGCTCGAAGGATTACTCGAAGATACCATGTTCGAAAAGTACGTATGAGTTGAATGATATGAATAAAATAGAGTAAAATTAAGATTATTAAGATATCAATTTCTGAAATAAGGAGAAAAATAGCAAATGAATGCTCATAAACGCGCATTTTCATTAAAATTGCGATCTCGAATAAGTATGTATTTGAGGAATTTTTAAAAATATTTTCTCTTCCAGGTCTGTGAAATTGGCACTTCGAAATTTTTACAAAATTGATATGACTATAATAGCATATGATTATCCACAATTTGTCCATAAATAATTTTTGTCCATGTTGCAAAAAAAATTAAAAAAAAGCAAAAACAAAGTTGAACAAATTTCATCTTGAAAATCTTTAAGTGGATTTTTTAATCTTATCGATATTGTAAGAATACATGTATTCGTAATTCAAACTGTAATGCAGAAAACAATCTCTTCTAACCATCAGATTTCTTCTCAGGTGTACAGGGCACAGTGATTATCTCTTGCAAATAGAAAGGAGGGAACAAGACGGCGAACGGAAGAAGAGGAAGGCCACTGTGCGATGACGCGCCTGGATCGGGCCAGGTGGCCGACCGATTTGCCGCGACCACAATAGCGCGTGGGCCGCAGAATTGTCCTGCGGGGACACGCGGAGCCACCTCGCTTATACCCATCGTCGCGGTGACGAAACGCAACGAGACTCGCGCGCCATTCTATCGCTAGATCTTCCTGGTCAAATGTACGTCTTCGTCCTATTTGTCAAAAGGAGAGAAAAACAACCTTACTAAACATAAGTTTCGCAAAACTCAACGAAATTGCTTATTAATAATTATTTAGTAAGAAAGTGAAATTTATTTAAATTTATTCCATGTTATTTATCTGTTTGAATTTATAATGATAAAATTATTTAATATACAACTTATTATTGTACAATTATAATAAATTATGTATATGTATATAATTTATTACAATTTGTTTTCAATTGTAGAGTCAAACAACATCGATTGAAATAAATATCATCAAACTGGACGACGTAATTTTATTAACGTTAACTGCGATGGAATAATAGACATCTCCTATTACACACACGCGACGGTATCGTATTCACTGTGTAGAGATAATTGGTAAGATGAGACGTGGATGAAGCACGACGAGTGTGTCGTATTAATCGGCGTGTCGGCGGACAATCGAATTAGGCGTCTCCGAGCACGATCGCTCGCGGAAGGAAGAGAAGATGTCCCGTTTAATTCGCTATGCGTGGGCATCGCGAGCGAGAATCAATTCTCGGCGGTGGCGGACGGTTAACGCTAACACTCGGTCACCGGAGTTCTTTGGCTCAAGAGATCCCTCTCTTTTTCGCCTTCCCCCTCGTTCTCGCTTCCTCTCTGTCACCCATGCTTCTGCTCGCGGCCGTTCGATCGTGGCCAGCCTTGAATACTAACGATAGCTACTTCCTTCCTCTCGTCGATCTTTTCCGTCGTCGTTGGCCACTGAATTTTAATTCGCCGTCTCGTTTCGATGCACGCATTCTTTTTCGCTGTCGCGTCTCGATTTGCAATTCGATAGCCCGCGCGCGTTATCCACGACAATGTTTTGAATCAATGAGAAACCAATAATACCAGATGGATCTGATTTTATAATTCCTTTTGCATTCCTCTTAAAACGTACGGACATAAATAAATATATTACCGCTCTTCGCAATATATTTAAAAAATTAATATCTGCCGTGAATTTTTCGGTGGACGAACCTTGAACCTGGACCTAGTTTTTAAATCTTTATGTTCCTTAAAATTTGCATGCATAAAAATATTACTCTCTGCTTGTAACATACGACGGTCATTCGGCAGATTGCGAAATTTTGGCTTGCGCTCGTTACACGCATGACGTGTTGTCGATATTACGATTTTTATAACCGCGCGCGAAAAGTTATAAAATCATGGCAAACCGCCGCGCAAGGAAATAATCGTCTCGACCGTTTGAAGGCACGTGGCTGGGGCAACGTGTTACGTGCGTAGGCCGTGCGCGCAACCACCGAGTTCTGTGCTTCTTTTTTTCTTATCTGCCGCGTGCACGCGCGTGCGCTCGCGCCGATTTTTGTGTCCGTGCCGCGCGGCGTGGCACACTCGCCGATTTCAATGCATATTTTCTGGCATCACTGGCTCCGATTCGACATATCCCGATCCGGTTCGCCCACGAGTACTCGGGGCACCACGGTGCGCATATGAATATGCAACGATAAAGCACGATTTATTTATAAGCATGACGCCGGAGATCGATCCTTCCACGCGATCGCCGAAGGAAAATCACGCGCGCTTACGGTCGAAATACAAAATTGCCCCGCTTTGTGAAAAATCTATATTTGGCGAAAGTAATTTAAAATTTTTTCTTTTAATTTTGTTATATTACATATAGTAACAAAGAAATAAAATATAAAATAAAAACCTGAACTAAAAAGAAAAAAAACTTATTTAAATTATTTCCTTTAAATATTAATAGGTAAAAAAATAAAAGTGGTTTTCAAATTGTTATTGAAATTCTCGAAGAAAAACAATTCGTTATTAAAATTCTTAAAGGATTCAATATAAATTCAACAACATAATTCATATGAAGGGTTGTAGACACGAAGTAGGTTAACTTCGGTGATGAGCATGTTTTCAGAATCGCCTCAGTAAAATGCGTCTGAGTAAAACCGTAAAAGCGCGTTACTGGCCCGCTTTTACGGTCCGACAAAAGCCAAGAGTTATGATCTTGCTTTTCATTTAAATAATTTCACCGTTGTCACCGTCCTCGTCGTCACCGTGGACTCTGAAAAATCGGACGATTGTATTGCGTACAGGGACAGTTTACTCGATACGATTAATGAAAAACGCAGTTTTCGCAGTCACGTAATTGGACCGCCGGTGGACTTTTCAAAGTGGTCACCAACGAGAGCGATCATATAATTAAATCCGGTAAAGGTGCACCGTGTGCCTGCAAACCGGGTCGACTCGCCGCGATAATGTGCGCGACTTTCGGAGATTTAGATGAAAAAGCATGAACGGCGGGTGCGTGCTGATCGAATTGGTTTTTCTAGATTTTAACCCGCCTCTCGAAATCAAAGATACGAACCCGTAAATCCGTCTTGTTAAGTTAAGTTGCTTATACAAGGAAACGCAGTAACGAGCAATCAATAAAAAGTAGTTGTAAAAAGTATCACAGTCCATATTTCGAGCACAATTTGCTGCTTGATGTGACTATCTAATCACTCATCAGAAGTTAATGTAGAAAAAAAAGCAAGAACGACAAAATGTAAAAACACGTGTAGTTAACAGTACGGAACTATCTTCGTACGTAAATGTTGCCATAAATTGTCGCGAGAACGTCTTATCTTAATAACACATTTTTCTTCGGTACGCTAACTAGTACCTGTCGACCGTGTATCGCCGCCTTGATAAATGCTTCAGTAGGAAGGTCACACGGTACCCATACGAAAGGTAAGAGGCGAAACCGATTGGTAAAGATCTTCTAAGACGCTTGTTTGAGGTATATTTGTCGTCCATATCGTACTCATGCTCATATAGATAAGCGAAACAGATAAACGTAACGATCGACGTGGATCTGCCATCGTGATATGGGTTTACTGGAGAATCTTCCTTTTAATTACACGAAATCCTTGAAATCTCGTCCGCATTATCACTGACATTAATTAGCGCTCGGCATGAAATTTGTTTCCGCGCGCGATTCGTTTTATTTAATTATTTTCGCGCTTTCGCTTTCCTCGCCATTCACTGGCGGATTTGGAACTTCACAATCTTTAATTGCAGAGAGAGCAACGACTCTGGAATCTTGTATTGCGAGATAATTTATGTTATCTTTTAATAAGTAGGCTAAGGGTAGTATGTTTTTATTTACAAAATATTTCTTACTTTAGAAAAATGTGGAAATGAGTACATAAATATATAAGTAAAAACTTTTAAAGAACAAGTGCTTATAAATTTAAGAAAAGATTCAATTCTGTAGAATTCACAGTGAAAGCGTTAATCGATCATTCGCAATCCATGCTGTTGTCAGTCAAAAAAAGAAGAAAAAAAAAACAGCGTTAATTTTTGTAATAACTAAACGAGCTTGTCGCGTGAGACATTTTATTAATAATGATGTCTCATTAAGCGCGTGGTCACGGAGCTACTCGAGGTTATCGGTTTTATAGGATGGAAAGGAGGCCTCTTCGAGTGCACGGCGCATAATTCTGACATAATTTCCCATTACGAAACGAGCGCGCAAATTCACGCGCTGGTATAACGAGTGCATGCATCGTCGTTTAGGGCGAGATACACCGACGATAATTAGCTCTGCATAATCAACGACCGGCGTACTTTCGCGTTTCAAGTACACGCGATACACCCGCGAATGAACGCTAAGAGATTCATTATTCACATCGCATTGCAACGCTACGAAATCGAATTACGATTGGGAAAATAAGCACATTTTTACTTTTTTGACATAACTCGAAGTTTCGTTTGGTATGCAACGTAATGTGTTTGCAGCGAGTTTCGCAAACTGTATAAACCGTGCAAAGAAATAAAAAACAAGAAAAAATCGACGAGAATATAAATAACAGATAAACGAGACTCAATAATGAATACAAATTAAAAAAAGAATTGTTCAATTAATGATTTAATTTTTTCTTATTTTTCTTTTATTTCTATAGTTTTTATTCATTTCATTTTAGAATATTACAAATATGATCGGATATTAGTAAAATTCGCGAAAGTCATTGAAAAAGGACGTTCTTAGTCAGACAAAAAAATTCAAGGAATTTTCGATTATTCGAGATATCTATTTGTGAGTTTTGAATCATACTCGATTTGTATAATCGAGCTATCAAAGAAATTACAAAGAGGTAATAATCACAAAAGAAGAAAAAATTATATAAAGATATAGAGACAATAAAGAAGCAAAAAGAAGAATCGTGATGGATATTCGGAAAGACATCAAACCCGCACCCTTCTGCTACGAGAATTTACGATTGTCCACGCGAAAGCGTAGGTAATCGGCGATGATATCACCGTTATAAATAGGCACGCCTCCTGTCTCTCGTGTGTATACATGTGCACGCGTGTACACGGCCCTCACACGCGAATCTGCACCTACCTGTCTGCACGAATGCTCGACACTGTCTCTTTTCCGTAGACAGTCGCACATACATACTTCGGTGTGTGCACGTACAGGTGATCGGGCAAAAATCGAAATTTGTTCACCAAACTTTTTGAGAACTCATAATATCGGAAAGTTCTAAAAAAGTTTAATTTTTTTATTAAATATACTAAAATAAATTCTTTTTAAAAATAACTTTTTTTTTTAGTAAAAGCAGCTCCATGTCGAATGTTAAAGCGATTATTAAAAAGCTTCTAAAGACATTAAATTCTTTAGAATTACGCTTCTTCTGAAAGACTACTTCGAAATGCGTGTCCTTTAAAATTTTATTTGAAAACGTTTCAAAAGACTGTTATTAATTTCCACGGCCGTCCACGGTAATATTGTGCTTCTTCGTAAAAGTAGTACGACATATTGTTCAGGCACTGCGTTTGCTCTCGTTACATGATGCGCGTCCTTCGCGCAGACCGTGAAGGGAGAGCGTCTCGAGAGCGCCTGATGGCAAGTAATTACAGAAAAAGGCGCTCGATAAACGCGACAAAATGACGTTCTAAAGACTTGCACACGCGATGGCTTGTAACTTCACAAGAGAGTCGACCACGACGAATTGATGTATATATGTATTATATACTACGGGATTCGGAGACGAAAAAAAAACTGGGCACGCGTTCGATTCACCGCGGAAGAAACTCGCCACGAAGTTTTCAAAGCGGCATCGAGTGATATTTACACGCCTGTCTTCGGGCGATCTTAAATCATTTTCGTTTATTCGATGTATATTAAAAACATCTCAGATTTAATCTTGGATATTTTGCGAGGAGATTAATTTGCATTTAAAAACTCAAGCGCAAATATTATTAAGTTGATTTTTTTCAGTTACTCAAGAGCTGAAGCTGTGAGAAAATTATTATGATGAAATTTGATTTATAATATAATGAAAAAAAAATTATCTTATGTATATTTAAAATATTTCTAGATGCTGTCGATTATTCGCGTTGTTTGTCGCTTAGAAAGACAATATTGAATACTTTATAGCGGTAGTATTGACTGATACTTTTATCCTGCCCGTGGGAAGTTGCGTTCCGAATACAAAGCGGGGATCTAAGCTTGAGGAACGATTGGCCGATCGCCGGCGTCGGTAGTAGTAGTAGTAGTAGTAGTAGTATAGTAGCGGAAGTGGTGAATGGGCCGATGAGCTGCATTTTGCACGACGATAAAAGCTCCGAGCGTTTCTTTGGATAAAAAATTGCCGGATTCCGAATCGATAATCGAGGGCCGCTCGCTATGCGCCGAATAACGAGCGGATGATTACAGTCGCCGTGGGACGTAATGGCAAGGTGCCCGCGAATGTTAAAGAGTCATCTCTGCGCCTTCCCCTTCAATTATAGGCGCCTTCCTGAGCAGGTACTGTTGTATAGCATCACAGTATTGTAACTGCGACGACGGGCACGCAACGTGCTCGCACGCTGGACAGCCCGAACTGCATTGCATAATAATAGCGAATACCCCGCGCGATTATATTCGATCGGAAGCGATCGTCGCGACGGTGACCGTTAGGTCTTTTCATCATTTATTCCGGACGTCGAAAGGCGACGTTTCCGTTTCTACAACGGGGGAAGTAAAGCGAATTGCAAGAAGGAAAAGCGAATGTCGGCGAACGGAACTTCAAGTACAAAGTGTCACGGATAATTTTTATCTTTTTCATTTTCGTTGACCGACATACAATCTGATTAACATCACCCCGAAAGAATTATTTTACGTTCAAACTGATTGTTTCAATAATGATATTTTAAGCTTACTGTTTTACAGCAAACATATTCCTCTTTCAATAAAGTGAAAAATACTTTTCTCTCTCTTAAATATTCTTGTTTATACTATTTTTTTCTTGATTTGAGAGGAATCCTTTTGAGATCAATGTAAGAGTAATCCTCTAAGATTTAGAGGATTCCACGTATATTAAAATTATTTTTTTGGGGTGATAATACATATTATACACCTAAAAAAAAATAATTTCAATATACGTGGAATTTTTTAAATCTTAGAGGATTTTATTCTTACTTTGACCTCAAGAGGATTCCTCCGAAATCAAGAGAAAAATATAATAAACAAGAGTATTTAAGATAGAAAAAGGTATTCTTCACTTTATTGAAAGAGGAATATTTGCTATAAAACAGTGAGTTTAGAACATGAGATTATAGGAAAAATCCCTTTAAACGTAAAATACTTCTTTTCAGTGTAATTAAAAAAAAAGAAAACATTTGTGTCTCTGAAGAAATTAATAAAAAGATTCAAACACTTGTCTCTTTAAACAAACTTGGCGAAAGATCTGGCCGATACAGGCGGTTACTTCTTGAAATTCTTACATTAGACGCGATCGAAAGGAGAGATGTACTCACATTCTTTGTTGCGATCCATGGCGTGCTGGAGGGGTGAATCGTCGACCTCCGCCTTCGGCGGCGACTGATTGCCCTCGGCCATCTTCGATTCCGATCCTGGAATAACACTCGCGGTCTTCCTTCCTGCCGCGTCCGCCGCTGCTTTATCCTGCTGCGGCGAGGGCTTCGTTCCTTTCTTACCGTTTCCAGCGTCCCTGCAGGTCCGAAGAACGGACCGAAACGAGCAAAACGTGGCCGTTTTGTGAATTAATCTTTCATACGTCGGCTCGATCGAGCCTGCCGGGTACCGATTGAAGCTCGAGTGTCGATCGAGCCCCGGGTCCTTCGCGGCATGTTTTTGCCGCCAATGACGGAATGACGGATCAATCGACACTCGATCGAACGACGTTTTCATCAAAAAGTGAAATCGGAAACAGTTGCTCTCTTTCCTTCTCTTCCAACGCGAATCTTCACCGAGCAAGAAATGTCAAACGTCCAGTTATCTATGTCGATAGTTTATACCGTGTGTGTATTCCCATGAGTCTACTCGATCTTAAACTAAAAATATCTAGAAATAATACATCATTTCCACGAACCGGTTATGTCTCAAACAAATTAAAAGTAATGAACGATGTTATTTTTATATACAGAAAAAGATTTAACGTTACGAAGAATTCAATTGTTTAATATCACAATATTTTGTGTTTCTGCGATACTTCTATCGTCAGACTAAATGTATTTCTTCCTAACTTTCGTTCCGGATAATGTGAATATCGTGTAAAATGAATAATAACGTAAATATCGTAAAATAAATGTTATATGTACCTCGCGAATAATAGAAGATATAATAGAGGAGAAAATATCGAGTCACGTTTCTTGTGCGACAAAAGGGCGATAATGATAATAATGAGCGATTTAGTCACTGAAGGATGAAACCGTTTATCTCGATGGACCTGGATCCGTGAGAGCTTCGCGGATCCAGATATATGCGTTGAGGTATAGGCAAGGCGCCGTGTCGCGAGCGAAATGTCACGCAAAAGATCCGCCTGTTCGGTTTATCTCACTAAAAGTTCAGAGAAAATTACGCGCGCGGCGCTTTGCGCGGAATCCATACGTAGAGAAGTTGGCGAGCCGATTAAAGATTTTAAAGCGTCGAGAGCCAACGATGCGGCGAGGTAGTTTAAGATGCCGAGGGGAAAGTTCCGAGAAAAGATTACTCGTCACAGCTGGAGATAGGAAGCCGGTCGTTAAGAGCGTTTATATTCTCGCGTAACGATTACACGCGGTACCGATACTAAATTGCGGGTTAATCGTCCACTCGGCGCGGCCCTAGCATCTCGCGCGATCTCGCAACTCGCAGCGGCGGATTGAGGCATTCGGAGGTCCACGAGAACTAATTCTGCTATCTCCCGTTTGAGCAATTTATTATAAAAAAATCTTAGGTCCAACTCCGACTTTATTATTATTTAAAATCAAATATTAAATATTCAGATATTATTTAATTAATAAAAGTTTGAATTCAGGATTTTTCATCTTCTTATTTTAATATTACTATAATTAGTATACTCAATACTACTTTTGACAGTACTATTATGTTATAATATACACATAAAATATTATGTATATTTACATATTTTGATTGTCAAATTATATGTTTAAATATTAAAATCATTCTTAATCGGATAAATAAAATTGTCACTCATAAATAATAAAGCTTTTGCGGAAACTCATGCATCATTCAGATATAAGTGACACGCCAGGCAAATTGGTAATATCATTAACGTTAAAATATTATTATTAGATCGAGGTATCTGGGTTTTAAAATTACTGCGAGTCGCGGGATCTCAAGTAAGTGAATCTCCTGGACCGGTGCGATAATCCGCTACTTAGCAAGTTGTCTTCCTGCTGCGTTTCTGTAAGGTCGGCGCAGCATCGCGGGCTAATAGAAATAACGTCTCTCGAGATAATGACGCGGACGACACGCGACAAAGCGTCGGGGAGGAGTAGCCTGCGGAGCTTGTTAAAATAATCGGGACAGGTGCCGGGCGACGACGTGTCTATTTCATGATCGCGATAACGCCCTGCCTCACGCCCCAGCACGCGATCGGCAACACGCGTATTTTGTCTATTACTTCTGTTTATACGCGTGCCGGTTACACTCGTGTAGAAGCCGGTGGAAGATGATAAGGCGATTCAGATATTTTCCTCATTTCGCTATTTCATGGGGTTTTATTAACTTTCGGTCGATATAATTTAAGTCTCTAACCCGGCGAGTCTCGCTTTCTTGCTTTTCACATCGTGTAATCTACATCTGACGCGGCACGCAAATTATCTCACCTCTCGTCCTTGGTGTCGCGCTTAGGGTCCTTCCTGTCCCGGTCCTTATCCTTATGGCCGTCTGCCTTTTTCGCCTTCGACTTCGACTTGGCGTCGCTCCTGGCGACCTTGTGCTCACCGCCGCGTTCGGTGACGACGACCACGGCGGTGTTGTCGTTGCAGGATTGCGCGTCGGAAACGCTTGAAGACGTGGGGGATGACGTCGACGCTGCTCGACTGTTAGTGTAATCCTGCACGAGGAGTGTACCTCGTTATCGTTCCGCATTCGTTCAACGAGCACGCCGATTCTGGTGCGGCGCGAGGGTAGGATAAAATGAGCCTTACCTTAAACCACTCCGGATAGATCGCGCTGATGGTATCCAGAAGGTCCTGATCAAGTTGAATCCTCCAAAACGGGGAGCCGCTGTCCAACCTGTGGCCAGACTCTGAAACCGAAGGGAATAAACAAGTTAGTTTAATGTAAAAGACCATTATTAAAATGAGTACTTGTACCGATATATAATAGCGTGATGAAGTATAAAGAAAGAAAAAATTATGTACACATTAAGCGAAGATGTCATCATGATCAAATTGCTGCTCGTGGGCAGGATTTAAAATGTGCAAGTTTCGAAGCCACGGCGCGAAGGATCGCGGGTCGGGCCTTTAAGACTCATTCCTGCCGAATAAGGGCTAATAGTGCCCTACGAGCGTGATACGCCCAAAGGCGTATCAAAACTTCGCGGAATGTCTCGTCGTTTCTTTCGCGCATTCCGGAGGAGTCTCTGCCTAATTTAAACGTTCATCTGTACCAAGGGATCACCCGGTGGGATGCTGAGAGGGTAAAGGACGGTCTCGAGAAGCTGCGGCACATCCTCGCGAGGACGCATGGAAGGAAGGGAAAGAGAAAGAGGAAGGAAAGAAAGGGATGGAGAGAGAGAGGGGGGGGCAGAGAGAGAGAGAGAGAGAGAGAGAGAGCGCTAGAGAGAAGAGGCTCCTTCGTTACGGCGACATTCTACACGAGACGCGTGTCCTGCCTTCGTAATCGAGGATCGAAGAGAGCGAGAGATGAAAAACAAGAAGCGCTGCTCCCAAGGGACTTTCGAATACTCCGATCGGCGACGGAAACGCGATTTTTGCGACGCCGTTAGGGTGAACGCGCTTTCTAAAACGTAACCACGCTGACTGGCCGTGCCTGTGGGTTTACATAAACACTGGAATCGAGTATGTAACTTTGATTCCGTAACGATTGCGCGAGCGAAAAAATTTTATCAATAAATTACTTATCAAATTTCAGAAGATGTAAAATATTTAAATGCATCACGTAGAGAAAAGAGTAACAAAAAGGCAATGAGTAAAAACTCAGGGAATTTATAAATCGAGTTAATCCGAAATCCAAGAGATTTCGACATATTTCTTGTCAAATCAATAATTTTAATTAGTTTAAATGCCAGTTCTCGATTCTGTATATTTTGTCACATATCGAAACGTCGAGGCCGTAGCAAAAAAGGACGAGAAATTCGACTGTAACCTTCAACGAAGGGAAGAAGGAGAATTTCACCTTAACCTAATAAATGATTACGATGCCGGGAGAGAGGCATAAATGCTCAATCAGTATGCGCGCGTACCGGACAATCCGCTGTAAATCACATGCCGTGAATCATTCGCCGACATAAATCTAGCCTCGGTCTCTGATCAATACGCTTCTAACCGGTCCGACACATTAGTTAAACGCGGTACTAGTCGCCATCGTTTACGGGACACACGGGACACGCGAGGTTCACCTCGCGTGACTCCCCCCACAAAAAACATCGGCAATGTCGATGGCCTAATAGCGCCGATTCGAGAGAATCCACGACAAAACGATACATCATCGGCGAGACGCACGTCTCCGATCGTTTGGTTAGATATTGATTTATTGGATATCGTCGCGATCCACCTCGGGATAATGACCATAAGACCACGCCGATAATAATCAATTATTGAATTTTGAAGCTAAAAGTGAACTCGACGATAAAATGGTCAAGACATTTTTAAATCCAGAATGTATCACGATCCGTAAAATTTTCAAGTATAAATCGTGAAAATTCTTGTGAATATTTTCTTACGTCTTTGACTTAGTTCTTGAAATGAAACAGACGTTGAAGAGATGTTATATGGCGAGAGAGAGCTCGATGGCGGAAAAGCAACGATCGAGCACTCGAGAGGGAACCTTCTCGAGGGAATCCGCCGTAAGACATATTCCGCGAAAGATCCCGAATGCGAGATACATTCTTCGGAAGCGGCGCGGCCACAGCGGCGGCCATCGAAATTCGGGCAAATAAATCTCGCGCTTCTCCCTTTTTCCTCTTCTCTCCGCGATCGCACCGGGCGATCTGGCTGCAGGCGCGCGTACGTGCGCACACGCGCGTACGCAGCGCACGCATGCACGCACGCACGAGCGGAGCAGCGCGCGCGTGCATACACGTGTGTACATACGTGGATGCACGTAGAAACGCGTACGCGAGGGAGCACGTGCGTGTTGTTTCGCCCTTGCGTCTACCTCGAAGCCTCTGAGTCACTCGTCACTCGTCACAGGCTGCTCGCTGCACCGGTAGCCGCGAAAAACTGCACGCTGCACTTCGGGAATGTCGTCGGCATGTATAGGGTGTTCCCCTTCGCCGTGCCCGTCGATTCGCTCGACAAGAACGGTGCAGCGAGCTCGCGGGTTCGCTCAGGTCGGGTCGTCTCTCTCCCGTTGCGTCTCATCCTTTTTTCTTCTTCTGCCGATCGCTTCGTGGAATCACCGATCTTCCTCTTGGCGATGACCATGCGGTCATCGCGACTCGCGGAGATTCTGCGCGAAATGTCGCGGTTCGGAACGTTATCCTTTGGCAGTCAATCTATGGTATATACAATCGCGAATCGAGCAATATTTCATTATAATTGAATATAGAATGTCGACAGCTAATAACTATTTTTAATTAAAAATCTAAATTAAGTTTAGCAAGGGGCTTGATTCTAAATTAATTATGAAATCTTTGTTATTAAAATTATGGTGGTTTCAAAAGATAATATATTTTGTACGAAGATATTTTTATAATCTCTTTTTGTGACGCAAGTTAGCATACATAAGCTATGATAAATGCGTTTCCATGTGAAATCATAGAGACAGAGAAAGATTAAATTTTCTTCTGCCTTATTGTATTCGAGTTAAACGTACGAGAGCACGGCCAGGCCGGAGAAAGGATTCGGGTGGAGGGCAGAGCACGAAGAAAACAGAGGAACCTTCGACGACGCGGGAGGAGATTCTCTTACAATAGCCGTAAGCTTTGCCGCTCATTAGAGGCGAGGTCGTGGGTCACGCGGAACCGCCTCTTTGTGCCTTGTTCCTTCCTGTATATATAAGTTACGTACAAACAATATCCACGCACGGGGATCCCTTTTCCCTGAATTGTACCCAGGATCACGGATTACATCGAGTATGATCTCTGATCTCAGAAAATCAGCGGCGTTTATCTTCGTCGGTTTTCCAGCAATCTCTATCGAAATCATATCTTTAAACTAGTCTCGATAATGCCAAAAAATTGGAAATATCTCTTCGATCTTTTACAGCAAACAAACTGACGTCTGCGAAATATAGATATAATAGACGGAACGTTGTGACGTTGCAGAACCGGAAGGAAAGACTCAAGGTATGAATGTCAAGGAACATCAAATGGTCGGCTCGGCGGGACTCAAGTACAATCAGCCCCCGAGGTTTATCGTCGGCGCGCGAGTAACGAACCGATCCCCCGGTTGGTCGTGAAAATATTACTGCAAAGATAATAATGACGCGTGAAACACAAATTAATCGCGGAACGCGTCGCCCGGATATATCACGCGCGACGCACGTGCGGTTTCAGTTATTCAACATCCCGCCACAAGTCGTAAAGTTTTAATTAGAGTCGAGGGGCGCGACGCACCGGCGACGAATAGAAAAGTCCTGTGGGGGGTGGTGGTATCAACGTCCGGGATCCCGAAGAATCGCTCTAACGAGTACTCCGCGCGCGTACTCAAGCGACTAATCAACGACACGTTGGCGAAGGCGGCGTTCCGCCGCTCCGCTCCTTCTGCCGAGGAAGAAGACCGCCGAGAGAGCCGCGTTGCGCCGCGCGTCTACTACTACGGGGTGTCTCTTTGTTCTCGGGCGTCCCACACGGCTCGCATTGAACCCGTACGATTATAAATTGCCCTGAGAAAGCGCGGTTAGCATCGTGGCCGGTATGCACTCTCCGGAGGCACGCGAGAGACAACGGACGCATGCATGCATGCATGCATGGGTCCGCGATGCTCACACGCGCTCGCGCGAAACGCGTACGAAAGCAAGGAGACTTATTTACCGGAGGTACAGGGCCCACTTAACCCGTAACCCCCAGCTTCGTATATCTTGTCGACAATGCGTACCGATGAATTCAATACTTCCCGGCTCGCCTCTCTTCCACCTTCACCAGCCCACCGCCTAACTTCCTCAATAAAATTCGTCCTGAGAAATATGGCGCATCGCATCAGTGGTAGCTTTTAACGCGCCCTTTCGCGTTGCATTTTCTCCCGACAAGACGTCTCAGCAAGATACATCATGAAATCTTTTCTATTAAACGTATTGACATTAAACATTAGTGTGAAAAACGATGCATCTATAAACGTATCAAAGTACCATGTTAGATAATTCAATTATATAATATTAATTATCATACTGAGAGAAAAATATAGTTACTTGTGGCCTCAACCATAATTTTCGAATATTTCTAACAATAAATATGATTAACTTAACTATATGCATCATTATGTTAACCATAATTATCGTTAGAAATATTCGAAAATTATGGTTGAGGCCAAAAGTAACTATATTTTTCACTCAGTGCAGTTATGCCACTATAATTATAAATGCGTAAAAATAAGTTCCAAGTATGGTGAAATGTTTATCGCTTTCTAAGAGTAAATTTATAAATTCATTCGACAATCTACGAAAAATTGACGGCGAAGTTGGCATCTTCTTCCGCTCGGCTTATTTCTTCATCATCTCGCTATCTCGGTGATCGTGCGTAGGCGGGATGCGAGCGGAGATCGTCTTGATCGAGCGCACGTTCGATCGGCCGGATCGAGCGCGCTACCGATCCCCGCCGTGCGGAACGGATCAACGATACCATTGAATAGCCGCGCGATTTCTCCTTGGCGATGGTAGCACGATGATGGATCGTGGGTGGCGCGATCGCAAGGTGATCGCACGGAAGAGCTTCGATGACCGTCAAAATCGAAAAGTTTGGTAGCGTACGCCGTTAGGATTTCATGCGGCCGGCCGCATCGACGTCTTCGTTGTCGTCGTCGCGGTGAAAGTCTCGCTCTCGGTCGCGCAGGATGATTGATATCGTTGGCACAACTTGCTCCGGCTCGAACAACACACAAACCTCCCTTCACTTTGTCGCCGACACGATTTTCGTCCCGTCGGGGTTTATCGAGCGAATTTACCGAGATTGACCCACATAACCGGCATATTATTGTTTTGCAGTTATTTTATTTATAAATAATTTACATAACATTGATTCTGTATGGAAATTATGACAATGATGTTTCTATGAAGATATTGATATTCAGTCAATTAGCGCGAAAAAGAAAGATATCCCAAAGTTAAAAGCAGATTTTTTTAAATTATAGAGATTATAATTTTATTTATAATTTAAATTATAATTTTTTAAATTATATAGAGATTAAGATATATTTTATTCATATATATGTATGTATATACATTATTTCTTATATTATGTATATTATTTCTTATATACACTAAGAAAAAATTGTATATGAGAATTGTATGTGAGAAATCAGTTAGACAAATTGAAGAAGACATCACGTCACAACTGACTTCTTTACGTCAGCTTTCTGTCATTTACTTGCTCACTTATTTTCTCTGAATGATAAAACGTCATGACTGTCTACGGGTATAACCAAAGCAGCCAATTAATATTAAATGCGTTTCGCACTAGTTACGAATCGTTGAAATGAAATTTGCACGCTCCATTGAAAATTCTCCTCGCTAGCACCCTTCGTATCCGCGTATCTATAATCGGTCAGCCAATGTCCTGCACTTGGCTTACCGAAAGTGTATCTATAGTCGAGAATGACATCATCGACAATCTTTAGCGTACACCTAGCGCGCGTAATCGGTGGGCGGGGGCGTATCAGCTGTGTCGTATCTTATTTCCGTCTTATTCCCCTATGCCATATCGCGAGCTCTCGCTGTCGAATCAGTGGGTGGCGAGAGGGACGGGTTTCACATCGCGAGGGTTGGGGAGAGAAGGAGACAAGAGAAAGACGAGGAAAAAGAAGAAAAGGACGTTCGTCCGACGTGCGCTGTTCTTACGCGAGTGGGAAAAGGACAGGACGAGCTGTCGCGCGCCGCCGTGTGTAGGTCGCGTGTCGGCAAAGCGAGCTCACGCCGCGGCACAACTAGCCAAGCGTGAGATGACGAACAGCCTTGCAGCGATTCGCTAATAGGCCGCTACCGGTGATATACCTTTCGATTTATCCTCGACATTCTCGCGATATCTCCGGGAACGTCCGAGAAAAATGGTGAACGGGAGCAATGGGGGCTGAGAATAGTGCGAAGGCTTCCAAATAGAGAAAAGACGGAGTACCAAAGAGAGAAGTACTTGAGTACGAGAGAGAAGAGCTTGACTTCAGTCGTTTAGTAAGAAAAACTTTCCTGCTTTAAATTAGCAAAATGTTATTAATTTCTGTTTTCAAAAATAGTAGGGTTTTGAAAGATGCGCAGCATGCTTTTAATAAATTATTCCTGATGAAGCAAGTTTTATTATAGTTCTATTTATAGAGATTATGATTTTTATATTATATATATTATATATAATTTTTTTACAAGATGGAAAAAATAATTATTTAGGGACAAATGTGAACAAATTGTGGCCAATCAAATACCACATCAATTTTGTAAAAATTATCTCGCAATGATGGGACATTTTCTTAACGTTATCACCTGCTCTCAAGGCTCTCATGAGTTTCTCTAAAATTTCACTTTACTAACGCATCCTGTAAAGAAGACACAAAGTGGAATATTGTAATAAAGACACATGAATTGAGCGATAAACGTATTCATGCGCTGCCATGCAAATGTAATCGGACTGAATTCGAATCGACTTCTCGCAGGTTTCTTTGCCTGGCGATCAGGATATCTACAGCGCTACTTAAAAAACTGCATACACCGCATATATTCGGTTTCGCGAGCACGGCGACGGACGGTGGCGGCAACCCACGCGCTTGCGAAAGGTGACAAACAGCCCAACGGCGCCTCGATAGCGATCTCGTTTCGGCTTACTCCGCCGCTTTGCTTTCTTCTCGCCCAGCGTCAGCTACAAGACACACCGATGCACGCGCGGTCGTACACAACTCGAAACCTTGTACAACACTCTCGTTACGCACTGCCTCTCCGTCTTCGATTGCACGCTGCAAATGATAAATGGCAGGATGCGCGTCGAAGTAGTAAAAGCCGGCTCAGCGGCCGAAGACCGGCGCGTTGCGAGCAGAATAATTTGCTACCAGGCTTGCCGCTCGCGCGTCCTTTTCATTAAAACTTCCGAAACGCCGTCAATAATCTCACGGCTATTATTCCGTGTATTTACAGTAATTGAGCGGCGGAGAAATCGCAACAAGAGTGAAATTGGCAGCGAGAAGGAGGAAGAGAGAGAGAGAGAGAAAGAAAGAGAGAGGGAAAAGAGACCACTTGGAGCGAAGAGTGCTCGATGACGAAGAGCTTATCGATTGACTAATAACTTGTTATCGGACCGGACTGACGGCCTTTTACCCGTCTCTTCAGATAATTCTGGATTTGCGGCGATGGATTTCACCGACTACGATAGAGTTTCGCATAATTGGCGTAATTCCGGAAAAGACGAGACAAGTCTATATAATATCGCTAATGACTTGCACGACAAGAAAAACATCGCGTAGGTCTATATGCTCTTTTCTTGATGATAAATTAATTTTAAATATTGAAATATGATCGCAATATAAAAAAATTTTCGTTGAAAGATAAAATTTATATTTTATTTCCTTCGTGTATATATCAAAGTCAATTCAATCAGAAAGAATTCTACCGCGATTCATGCTCGTACATCCAGTAGATGCACATCAAGCCGATGTACGATGGGTCTTACGGGGGTGGCATGCGTGCTATTGACCTGGCGTGAACCGGTTCGGGTCACTCCTTCTTTCTCCCTTCATCGGGGCCTTTTTTTCACTCGCCCTTTCACTCCTCTTCTCCCCCGACAAATCCCCGCGGTTATAGCCAGGTGTGACGTCAGGCGAGGAGGCGTGATAGGCTGTACGCGCGTGCATGTGTGGGCCCACGCGTGACCCAGGTGTGTACCTGCTACGAAACCCATCAAATCCGTTTCTAGAATTGCGCAAGGAAAACAAAGTTATTCCGCCGTCTAGCAATGCATCGATACGAGATTTACGCGGTGTGTAATAACACCTTCCGCTTTCAAGCATTGCTTGAACACAAATTACAACACGTAGATATTGCAAATTCGTAATTAAATTCTCATTAACTGGCAAAGAAAGACATCGCCACGGCATCGACTCTCGTGGAGATAATTAAGGGGAGAAGTAAGAGAAAAGGCGGATAAGAGAAAAAGTCCCATCGCACAACTGATACGAGAGATCACCCCGCGGGCGGACAAGAAACCCGCCCAATAATCGATATTGGCACGAGTCTGAGAATCGACCGGTTGACCGGGCGGTGGCGGTATAAAATTGCTAATTTTATATCCTCGTGGATCCCGCGGCACCATGCCACGCGATACAGATATAAGAACTACCTAATTAATAATTCCGATGCTTTCGGATCGACTTTCGTCGTTAAAATCGCGTGCGGAGTGATCCTTTCTTCGACTCTGCTCTTCCACGAAGAACGGCCGTTCCCCGGATATTCGCCCTAGATTCGAAACGGAGGATCGACGACAGACAGGGAAGAGCGATGGGATCGATCTCAATGCACGCGCATGGGGAATAGAAGAAAGATCGGAATGCGCGGCGCATTTCAATTTCCACGAAAGAATAGAATGGAACAAAATACATTACACAACGTTCAGGAAATAATACGGATCGAACCACAAGAAACCAATAGAGTGAATTAACATATATAAATTTTTTAGGAGATCTAGAAACAGAATCTTTCACGCGCTCCTGAATCTTTATTCGAAAGGATTCATGTCAAGCATAAATATAGCCTTTAAATATAATAAAATAAAAGGACAAAATTAGCGGCAACCATATCGTGTCGATTACATTGATAAAATACGCGCGTTAAATAAATAACGGTAAGTTTTCAGTAAGTGATGCGAGCGAACCAATGTAAGTCGTGCTCAAGAAACGTAGTTTCGGACACATCAAGACGCACGAAACAAGCCCCGTCTTCGAGATAGGCTCGCAATTTATGGCTGCATTAATTACCTCGTAAGTTACACCCACGAAACTCGCGGGGACCTCTGGCAGTCCCCACGGGTGGTTCCACTACGGTTAAATCGCCGTACAATTAAGCGCCTCTTTTTAGGAGCCGGAGGATCACGCAGCCGGACAAACGGGAATGACTTAAGAGCGACGGAACGCTTACGAATAAGAATAACGAAACGTTCCTTTTGTAAAGCGTCGCGTAACCAGCATGGCTTTTCATAGCTATCGTAAACAAGCTTTAAAGCAATGATTAATATCGCATTGTGCTCTATCCGTTTCCGCTCACTGATCACGCAATGTACGTATGTTAATATCTACTTACGAATATCTTACATGAAAGAAACGTTTCTAAAACCGGCAGTTGTGGCGAAAGATATGTCTGAAAGAAACGCCCGCCTCTATTATGCTCATAACATATCTCAGGCCGCAAGCTTTTTCCCAAATTGTTCAAAGAAAAATATGTTTGTATTGATAAAATGTGTTTTAAAAATTCGTAAAAAACTAATGCAAAAATAAGTGCAAATAATTTTTCTACATCTTTGCTTAACAATATAACATAATAATGCCGGTTTTCCAACTTTTTGGAAAGCTAAGTAATAGTTAAATCATACGTCTTTGTTTTATCCTCGAATTAGACAATTTCCACAAATTAGACAAGTTCAGACGTATGATTGAACTATTAATTAGCTTACCAAGAAGTTGAAAAAATAGTCTTTAGAGTTGTTATAAACTGTATATATCGGCGGTAGCGTGATTGTTTGCGGAACACAGGAAACAAGGAAGGAACAAATGAGAATCGTGGCACGAGCTGGCCGTGAAATCGCGCATTTCATTCCAGCCACGCGGTTTTCAGAATTCACGAAGGAGACGGACATCTCAATCGCCGTCGCGGAGCGTCCGCGGTGGTCGACAATAGCGGCCAATCGCATATATATCTCCGGTGAGCCGGTGTTCACGCCTGCTAATCACCCAAGAGTTCAGACCTCGTACGAGGGTGATTAATGGATCGGGGCCGAGTCCCAGGTACCGCGGGACAAAGTTACGAGCGAACCTACCGCAGCCCTATATCAATCCTGATTTCCTGACACTGCTTTCACAAAGGAGCCCTTCTTCTTCTTCTTTTCCTTCTCTTCTTTCCTCATGCCGTATTCCCCCCGTGGTACAATACAATGAA
This sequence comes from Tetramorium parvispinum, assembly GCA_011638315.1. NCBI lineage: Eukaryota > Metazoa > Arthropoda > Insecta > Hymenoptera > Formicidae > Tetramorium > Tetramorium parvispinum. The sequence goes on along the minus strand of VBVR01000168.1, from coordinate 39,924 downwards.
CCTTGAAGCATGCATCACCCTGTCTCGATTATTCGCTCTCGCCGGCATCCAACCAAATTATATTAAAATCTGCACTGCATAGCCGGGAAATCGCCGTTCTTCATCGCGGGAGAAAATGAAATTGCTCTATAGAGTATACTGGTTCTGAGATGTCTATCGAAACACGACTGCAGAGTCTTTCTTTCATCGCTGAATTTAAAGACTCAAGCAGATTGCTAAAAGATTTGCCGAAACGTTTTAAATCGTAAAGAAAAAGATTAATTCTGTATTGAAAATATTCTCTTTCTTTTTGTATACTCTTTTTTTTAATCTGCCACGTCCTACGGATATTTCAGAAACTTAATTGAAGTATCTTGTTAGCCGTGATTCCGAGCGCAGAAGGATGTTCACGAATATTTCAAGCGGGTAATCGCATTATTCGCCTTGCGGCGCCCAGGAGCGCGCAATATCCGTGTGTCGAGTAATTTTACAAGGAATTCGAAGGATGCCGACGCAGCAGCGAAGGGTTTGGGAATTCGAGCGATTCCCGTCTGAAATTTCTACGGTACGTTAGAAACGCCAAGTGGGTCGTTGGAGAATTTTTCGCACGCGTGCACGCGTGCCTCGAGCAAACGCGGGCGCACGGATGGCGTTTTTATTCGAGGAGAAAACACTGTTTAGCCAAGAGAGAGGCATAGTCAGAGAAATCTCCTCGAGAGAAAGAGAGAGAGAGAGAGAGAGAGAGAGAGAGAGAGAGAGAGAGAGAAGTTCTTCATTAGCATCGATCGGCGATCGTATGGCGTGGGAGAGACTGTTTATCTTGCGCGTCGAGGATATTCCGTGGAGCGCTGCGCGATATTCCTGAATCTCGACGCGGGTTTACCGCCGTCGTAACTTGCTGAGGTTTAGGTACTGTCCGAGGCCTCCGTCGCGCCACGACCACTACAACCACCATCATCCACCGAGACTTCTTTTTTCATCCGTATTTCCCTACCGCTCTGTCTCAACCGCAACGTTCGAGCTTCTTATCTCGTTTCACGCGCGCGTCCACGGTACGCCCATGGCCGCGGCTCGCTATAACGACCATGTGTATGTTTTGTGGTAGTAATATTGAGTCGTCAGGCGACACCCACGCGTGGTCGACGGATGCGGATGGAGCCGGAAAGGGCTGCAGGGATGATGAGAGGAAGCGGGCGTAGGAGACTCGCGCGCGCCTCTCGTGGAAAATGTACGCCCGATAAATCTTCTTTCGCACGACGTATAATTAACTCGCCGGCTTGCTTTCCCTTCCCTCGCGCGTCCTCTCTCACTTTCGGACGTTCCCGTCGTTCTTTTTTCCGTTTCGCGCGTTTTCGAGATTCACACCACGGCGAAGGGAACCCGAAACGCGGTCAGAAAGAGATGGAAGGCCTTCTCCCGGCGGAGAAGAAACTTATTATCGAGTTTTTTGCGGGGAGAAAATTAAATGGATATAGTGAGGCTTCGCTCAGTGTAATTTATTCACTTTAAAGAAGAATGACGCGAATGCAAATTAATATTCGATAATTAATAAAATAATACTTTCTATAAACAATATCAAAAGAATAAAACTTCGAAATATATTATACCTGTTCAATAAAGGTTAACCCAACTGTCTTTCTCCTTGTACAGACTTATAAACTAATTTTTTAAAAAGATCAAAATCCATGATGCAAGCGACGAATTGGGATGAGTATTAAGGAATAACTTCCTCCGATATATCGGTCGATCTAAACAGTCGGAGGCTTCACGGGGGGAACACGAACACCAATGTTTACCCTCGCAGGTATGCTGAACGCGCCGATTGAGCTGTCAAGTTCTAGATTACATTTGTCATAAGTCATAACCATTCCTCGTGTCTTAATCTATGATCGGCCGTACAGCGCGCGGTTACGTTTATCTGACACTCGGCGCTCATCTCGTGAATGGAGTTCACACGGGACTCTAGATTGATCGTTCCATCCGTTTAAACGTGTATCGCAGAGACACTACGGCGTCGTATTAATTTTCCAACAAAGTAAATCCGGATAATCTATCTCTCTCGTTAATCTAAATATATGTACGTAATGCTTCAACGCGGCCTTTAACGCTTCGATACGGCGCATATAAATTAAGCAAGTAGATTGAGCCTTGCCGCGGCCTTGATGGAAAGTTTGCGCAAGTCGCTGAGCGAATACTCTACTCGCATTAAGAAAAAAGATCTGCCTTTAAAAATCGAAATAACGGATTCTGATAAATTAGAATTAAGTAGCGAGATAATTATAAGAAATCAATTCAAGAATTTATTTACTAAGAATATTAATTTATTCCTTTTTTAAGGAGCGGTATAGCGAATTAATCAATCTTTAAGAAGAGGACGATTTTTTATCCAGACATGATGCTCACATTACGACTTTTGACCTATTTGTGGGTTTGAAGATTAATTTTTTAAACATCTACCTGTCCGTTCTATTCGATGCGCAAACAAATCATACTAAATTACAAAACGTCAAGTGTCAGTCAGATGGATTGTTGACGTTGCGACGGATAGCGCGGTTTGATAACTTACGAGTGAAAGATAATGTCGCAATAGCGTCCATCAGTGCTGCGAGTACTTCTATTATTGCGCCTATTATTGCGGTAACATCGCAAACGCGTCGTTCAAATTACAAATTAGCCGCGCTGTCTTAGGCGGTTTTCATTACGTCGATCACGTCGATTGGAGTCTCGATTTAAATTGGTACATACCACAATTGCCCTTTAAATCCCGCAGGATCGCGGCGCGGTGTCTTAATCATCGCCGTGACACTATTGTACTTGCAAACCCGCTTGTACGCATTTCCGCAGATAGCTATTAATCGCCAACGATGATTAATGATTTGGTGGCGTGAACTCGATTTTCGATGCCGACGACTCAATGCATGATCGATACGAGTATAGGCTCATCGCGCGACGGGGAAATGATTAAAAAGAAACGCGCGGTGTAAAAAGGGACGTTATTCACCGGCGACTGATTGCATCTAAAGTATCAATATTCCAAGAGGTATGCGCGATAATTAAAATTACGCGTCATCAGGATTTCTCTCGATTTTATCATTATTACGCGATGAAAAAAATCACAAGAAATTTTGTATCCTGCGTCGTGTGCAATTTATTTCGTTTACACGAAATAATTCTTTCAATCAAGAGTTATTCAGTGCCATAAAATATTGCGGGATAACTTTACGTCAAAAAACTGAAGAATTAAGCATCAGTCGACGTGCAACTGTGCGGAACGACGCCGACCGATCATTACCAAAGAAAATCGATTCGCTCGCGGCGTGGAAGAAATGAAGTTATAGCCCCGGAGATTCTTCCGAGTCGTAAAACACGTTACTCACGGAACGATCGATGAAAATCAAATGCAGGTATTGCAAGAGTGAGAGAAAGAGAGAGAGAGAGAGAAAGAGAGAGAGACCAGACGCCGCGGCTGCGCCGCCGTTTATACGAGAAACACATCGAATGACATTCCGGACGTTTAGCGAGCTCGCATAAATCCGTGGAAACGCGCGCGACCGACGTATTTCTCGCCCACGTTGTGCCCATAATCGCGACGAAATCAGCCAATCGATGTGTTCCGTCTCCGGAGGCCATTTTACAGAAACGAAAAGTGCGTGAGGAAAAAACCGAGGAAAAAAAGAGGAAGAAAGAGAGAAGGGGAGGCGCAAACGGAATTCACTTTCCAGCGATTGATTGCCCGCCCACATCCTCCTTGTAATCATCGATAAACTGTAGCACCGCGTCATTAGTCGAGCATTCCGTCCGGGGTATTATGCTAAATGCGCGCACGATTTCATATGTAATCCGACTGTGTCAGCTGCGTAGATCCGCTTTGAATTAATCGCCGTATTACATCAAAGTGCGCAACATATGCGGATGTGTTTCCTACGCGATTACATTCGGGTATATGCTAACGAGGCAAAATGTATCAACAAGTTCTTTGTTATTTAATCAACGTTATAATTCAGAGACATTATTAACAGAATTTTTAATTAAAAGAAATTGACTTCAAATTGATAAAAATATTAAAAATTCTGGAACATCTTTCATAATCGACAATTTGATCTGTGCAAGAGCAAATGTGAAGAAACAAGTAAGAAAAATATCGCGTCTTGTTAACCGCTCATTAGAATATGTTTTTCATTAGAATGTCCTCTTTTCTCTACACTAGCGAAGTAAGTTTTTAGCTCTTTGGATAAGTGAGCGGATAAGCGAGTGCTGTGTGAGCTATTTTAAGAACAATACCTGAAATATCTCACGTTGCTCCATAAGAAGTTAAAGAATAGACATGCCTTTACTTAGCTGAAGAATAAACATGCCTCAATACGTTAAAAGATAATATAATTTATAGCAACTTATTTCGAAGAAATACACCACACTTGTCTCATGTCATAAAGAATATAAAATTTACCGTGATTAAGTATATATAAAAAAAAATAAAAAATAAAATAATCAACATCGATTTATCCGTCAGATACGTGATGTAATGAGTTTCACGAGAAGCATTTCGTCGCGCATGCCGACGCGTTTGGATCAACGAGAGCCGACGAAATGTCCTCTTTATAATTCACACGGAGCGGACAGGGGAGTTATACGGGCGAGAATCCATAGTAAATTCGAAAAGGTCATTTTCGCGCCCGAGCCGTCGAACGGTGGCAAATTACCGTCGAACGATTTCACGGCGGCGGCCGCTTAAATGTCGGTCGCCGACTGACAGCCTAACAATCACGTGGCCGAATTGATGACTACCGTTACCTTAATCACAGGTCGGCAATCCCGGCTAACAAGTTAAGGATCGGGCCCGTATAGTCACGCGTTGCGACTGCACGGACCATCGATCAGAGGTGCCCGGGCCGTCTTCGCGACCGCGGCTGTTGTCGTACCGATTTTTGCGTGTATCCGACACTCCGATCTGGCGCAATATCAAAATACCCGACAACATACCCATAACGATTCAACCGCGTCGCAAAAGTAGGTGTTAAAAGCGGGAAATTTGTATTTTTTTTTTACACACTGAAACAAAATTCTGGTTAAAAACGGACGAATCAGAAAATCTTGTAGGATTGAGCTACAAGATGTTTCTGATTCATCCGTTTTTAACCAAAATTTTTTTCAGTGCAGGCTCTGGATTTATTAAAAAATCTATCTGATTGAAGAACGAAATTGCTGTCAATTCAAATCATAATAAATCGCCGCTGAATTATCTATTTGTGAAATGTTATACAATTTATTTCAAGATTAAACCTTGATGAAATATCGTTCGAGTTCATGCGGGAAATTAGAAATGTCCTGTATATATATTTATCTGACTTTCAAATCTCTTGCACCTGTAATTTCATTTATGATTACGGTTCACGTAGGTCTCGTTTGTGATCGTTTCTTATTTGAGAGATCATATCTCGGGATCAACCGGACACGACTCCCTGTAAATCGGGCTCTCGTTGCGTCGCTAATGTTGTCGTTAACGTGTCGCATTTCGAAAGATTGCGCACACACGGCTAGTCGCGAGCTCACGCAGCGTCGCGCATTACGCTTGGCGGTGTTTGTCCGACGTGATCGGCGCAAACGAGGAGATACGTTCCCGTCCGCTCGGCGGTTTATCTGCGATCTACCGATCGTTCGTAAACGATCTTCGTGCTCGTCTTTGTACGACTCAAAGGATTCGATCGCATCCTTCTCGCCCCGCGTATCCTCTTCTATAGAACATTGCGCACGACCGACGTCGTTTGCCGTCATAGTTTCGACGCTTGTTGAGGATGTCGAAGCCGTGTTATTCTATAAAGCAGAACAAGCCGCTGCTTTTTGTATCGTCATTTTGCAATTATAAATAACGTGAGGGCGAAAAGAATGGAACTTTCTTATACACCTATCTAATTTTTTTAAATGTCCCCGACATCAAGATCCTCTTAAACATTTTTCTTTTTTTAAATGCTGCTCCTTCGTACACTGAGAGAAAAATACAATTAATTTTGGCCTCAACCATAATTTTATAATATTTCTAACAATAATAATAGTTAACATAATGATGCATATAGTTAAGTTAATCATATTTCGTGTTAGAAATATTATAAAATTATGGTTGCGGCCAAAAGTAACTATATTTTTCTTTCAGTGTAGTTTGCACGTTTGTGCTATTTTATTTAATTCCTCCACTGCAAGATCCAGATTCGTTTGAACAGGCGCTTGAGTGCTGGTCGAGAGATGGATCCCTAACGTGAGACTGCACTTAAACGTCGGCGTTTGCCTCGAGAGATCGGACAATTAAATCCGCTGTTGCGGGTGCGCGAGGACGGTGCCATAGATTCCGTGGGTGCCTCGGGTAATTTCTCTCTCCCGCGTCGATCGCGCGGCGACGTTGGTTGCACAATGGCGCGCGCGCTACGAAGGCTCGACTACGAAAACGTCGACGCGAGGAGATCCATCAATCCGAGGCCGGTCAGCGTGTATCTCTCTTCGGGACGGGAGAGTATTGATCGTATCGATCCTGCTTGTCGAGGCGCGCGTAGGTACGCGCGAGTCCGACGAAAGTATCGGGATTCCTGTCTGCTCGCTTGACCACCAGAGGCGATTCCCGGTATCTCTCCCCCTTTACCCGCTTCATCTCGTCGCTTCCTCTCTCCCTGATCCAGCTCTCCGCTTCGCGAATACGTACGAGATCCATCGAGATCACAGGCGGCGGCTTTCCCACGACCTTCTCGCCCGAGTTTTCATTAATCGCGATAAGAGCCGCTCTATCTAACGCTCCTCTTTGACGCGTGTCTCAACACGGTTCTGTCCAACGCGTTACAGCGATAAGCCTAATTGCCCGGCTACTTTGATAAAATTCGTCTCGGTCCTATCGGCGAGTGGATTATTTATTCGATTCGTCAGCGACGCGCCACGATTAATTATCGATAGTATGCCGTATAACAGACAAAAACCTTGCCTCCCGTATTTATTGTACGTCATCCATCATGTGTTTATCGCGTGTGAGCTGAACGTATAGCTCGGCACGAGTATAGATTATACACATATATATGTATAGTGGTCCATCGAACTGCGTTTTTATCTTGATCTCAGCGTTCTTCATCCCCCGGATATACGATACCTCTTCACCGGACCTCTCGTGATTGCGTTCCTCCAAGAATCGCGCGGCGATATTAACCCATTAACGTTTATAAATCGTCGCCGAATGGCACGTGAGCTGCCTACCAAGTGCGTTCTGCGACGTGCATTTCCAATGCCGAATATCACGTGGGCTCCCGTATAGATCTTGATCAGGGGCGGGCTAGCAATATTAATAAAGAGAGAGAGAGAGAGAGAGAGAGAGAGAGAGAGAGAGAAAGAAGCCTGATGAATCGGTGTTACAAAGTAGGCAATTATATCTTTTGTTCTTTAATATTACATGTCACTTTGTTAGATTAATATATACAATTTTGTATCAATATCACATGATATAAAATTATATTTTATTATATATTATAAATAAAAATCAAATATTTTATGAATAAAAAATCTTTTGTAGAAGGAGATATATTATTTGAAAAAGAACCCTTGAAAAAGACTCTTAAATTATTCCACTTTCTATAAAACATGTCAAGAGTCAAAAACTACATACAAACTTTATGCAGATTAATTTTTTAGCCAATCCGTACCTGCTTCCCGAGGAAATACAGGATGACGGGAAGAGGAACGACGCACGAACAAGAAGTAAGAAGTGGAAGAGACCGTGTCACGTCTGCGGAACCGCTGCGGAAATGCCTGCTCGTGACTTGTCGAATGTCACGTGCCGCGCGGTATCGTGCCTCGCGACAGACGATTATTTCCCTTTCGTCCTCTTATTACGCTAGCAGGCTCCGCGATCTCCGAATAGAGATGTCTGAAATTATAAAGACTCGCTGTGATCGCGTACATAAAAACAGCGTATTTGCAATCGCGCGCTCGTGGCCACATGAATCCTGGCTTCCTTTAATCGGCTTCCTTCAGAAGACGTACGCTTATACCGTTACGCCGCACATTAGGATCGTCGACAATAACCACGTTGTCGAAGATAATGCTTTGCAACAAGGACGAGAATGTCGCGCGTAGATGTTCAAAACATCTCCGGGGACGCGCGAGGCCCCGTCGTAATTAATACGTTGCCGGAAAATATGTTCTTACTTCACTTGCGTCGGATAAAATGAATTATCACCGACAATTATTATCGAGTGAAATACGACAGGAGGGGTCAGACGCGAGGTGAGGCGCGTGACAGCCGACAATTATTCCTAATGTGTGCCTTCTAAGCGGAGCCGACCGAAAGGAACGAAGGAGACGCGTGTAACGAAGGGGGAAGGGAGAGAGATAGATCATAATTATTATCCTCACGCGAGTTTTCAATCGAGGATTATTCGGCGAAAGATATTCTTTGCGGGCGACCGTGTCGAATCGAAAGTCGAAGACCATCGATATACAATGTCGATATATGTATAGCGAGCCTTCTTCGTCTATAATAATATCGATAATAATAGAACCGATCGAGCGACAGACGACGAAATTTCCGACAAGAGCGACGTGATTAATCATTATCCGCCGTCCGCGCGCGGATTAATTAGTGGATCCGTCGAGCGACGGTACGTCGAATGCCAAGAAGACGTCCACGACGAGGAGCTCTAGCCTGCACACCGGGATGTTATTAATTGATCACGGACAGGTACTAATTGCGCCTCTATCGCGTCGGAAAACAAGCCGCACTCGCGCGCACGTGCGTAGCAAGGTCAAGTTTACTGATTTACGAGTTCCTCAGTTTCCGCGACGCTAAATGATTCGGGTCGCACCTTTCCATCATTCTGCCTGCTCCAAATCATTCTCAGTTTAATTCCTACGCGCGATCAGGCGTAACACACGCTCCAAATGTTCGCAATAAATAAGCAGAAAGTGTCTTAAATTTTTCACACCTTAAGAGAACTTATTCAAAAAATTTTAACAACGTGAAAGAGTTTAGATGTGGAACGACGAGCCTGCTAAAGTAACTCGAGATTTTTCTCTCGATCGGGGTGATTGAGGCGAAATGAGAGATCATTCTCCCGGAGACATCGCGAGTAATATTCGTCGACGAGGATGATCCCGGCAGTTCGGTCGGAAGGAGTCGCCCGATAACGTCAGCGAAATTACAAAGTAACGAAGAAGTTCCATTCGACGTGTATAATGGGCCGGCGGCGTGGCCGATCCTCCGTAACGGCGAGTGTACGGCCGCCGTGTAACGCCGCTCTTAAACATAATGAGCGGTGTGATTGATCGTAAAGGTAATGACCATCGAAGCTCAGCCGGCGGCGCGGCTGTGTGTGAAAAAGGCGAGCTTGCTTTGCCGATTTCGAAAACTCCGCGGGAGGCGACACATCGCTCCGTTTCATCGACGGTGCCGCGCTGTCCGTAAAGATTACGAGCCGTACGATAACACTTTTACGCATGTGTTTTTCATCTTGACTGAAGAAGAAAAAAAGAAGGAGGGAGCGAGAAAGAGAAAGAGAAAGGCGATGTTTGGTAACGCGCCCGTTAACTCACTTGGAAAACCTTGGCGCTCGATAAAGTTACTCGTGAATGTCGAGAGATGGAATATCCACTAAGAAAGAGTAACGCCTACACACACACACACCCCCGTGTTTCTTTCAGCGGGGAAAGGCACCGTTTAGAATGTTTGTCGTTTACATAGATTAAATTAATTTCTAGTTATGGCATCCTAAGTGGCGATAATGACGAAGGCAGGCAAGTCCGTGTGTACAGACATTTCGTCGAAATTCACCAGTCGATTAGATAGATAAAAAACGCGCGGCTCCTTTGAAGATCACGGGCACTCAAGTTAACAGACATTATTTATCACGCAGCGGATTATTAAATACCGCGCTTACGCAAGTTATACAGTCTTTTCGTCTCTGGTATCTAGAGCGGGGATCAAGATCGATGGAAGGTGGAGAAACTAATGTACTCTACTACCTAGCGCTCGCCGTTCCTAATTCACTCTTTCTCTAAGCTCGAAGATAAAAAAGAAAATACGGGGCTAAAAAACGAAGCGGTTCTCGCATATAAATGCAGGTCCGCAGAACCCTCATTATCATTAGACGCATCGCCTTCACGCCGCAGGAAATTAAATCCCGCCGCAAATAAAAATGTGAAATCGAAGATATTCGTATGAAACCGTTTCTCGGATGAATAATTAAAGCAGAGATTAAATTCTTCGCGAGCAATTTGTTACAGTATGAAAAAGCCCAAACGTTTAAATCGCTTGAATTTCTAATTAGGTAATCGGGTAATAAATATCTATCAATATTATTTAATTATTTACAAGAGATCCAAATTTTATAAAATATATAGATTATTTTCATTTTTGAATTTTTATTTCTTTTTTCAGTTAATTTAATTAATACGAAGTATATAATTTTCAAATCTATCAGTTGTCAAATTATTATTCGATTTTCGTGATGCTGAAATATTAAAATTAGCTCACACAAATATTGAATTAGATATCTATGTATAATACGAAATGGTAACTTATATGCGAATCTATTTAATCGACTAGTAGCTGTTAACGTAATACACATAATCTAACCGAGCAACCCATCTGCTCGAGTAGAGATGGAAAGAAAATTCTTCTGTGCGAAAAGGCGAAACTTCTTTTCTAATCCTGGATTCGGTTCGGAAGCCGGCGGATGCGTAGCCAAGGGTTGCTACAGAACGCAAGGGAGGATAAGTAGAAGGCAGCGTCCGCGGACTATAACGTAGGTGATTTCAGCAGAATTCATGGTTGCTTGATTATGAGTAATAAACCGAGCGTTAAGACAAGATTTATGAGCATCTCCGGGCACCTATAGTCCCTGATCGCTACCCCGGGGCCTCGTTTCGTTGCCCGTTCTTTCGCCGCTCGCGATCCATGCCACGGGGTCTTACCCCCGTCTGCCGATAGATTTGAGAGCAAATCGAAGGCGAACAAAATTGGAAAAAATTTTGATAAAATCTCAATGTCACTAATAATCCATTATACATTTCATATAATAAATATTTAATTCGGTTTGACAATTATTGATACAAAAAATTTTGTATATATGTATATGTGTAGAAAAAGAAGAAAGAAATCAATGCTTTAATATCTTTCTACATATTAGTGTACATAAATTCATGAAAGAGAATTGGTTTAAAAAGATAATTAGATAGTTGGTTGAGATTATCCAATAGATAATTGGAAAAGTAATAATTTTCAAAGCTTTATGGCTTTGCACGGATTCGCATTCAGTTTGTCTTCATCAGTTCTGACGAGCGATATCAAGAGGCTCTGCTTACATAGCAATAGCGATTATTCTTCGAGGCGCCTAGCTTCATTGCAATATCTCTGACACCTAACGTTACCTAAGTCAAGAAGCTGATTATGTATATGTGCCTGCCACTCATTTCATATCTCGTTCGTTAATAATGAGGAGACTGATAAATTACCTAACTACGTCGTAAAAAGAATCTCCCTTTTCATTTGCTCTCTCTCTCTCTCTCTCTCTCTCTCTCTCTCTCTCTCTTTCTACGAAAATTTCGGCGCGGAGAGCGATTTTCTGACCGCGAAAATTAACTCGCTCGCACTATTTGTTTTATGCAAACGACTCGACACGCAATACCTCTCCGTCGAAGTACTGTCGTTAAACTGCGTATTCACTTACGGGGGATAATAACTACTCGCCGAAGAAACTTGAGCCGAATATTTTTAGGTCTTGGAATCGCGCGTAGCGGCTTTCAGGTGCGCTGGGTGGTCGGCCGGGACGAGAGCGGGTAAAGCGAGTGAAAATGTGATTTTGCCTCGGTAACGCATACGCGTATAAATTATCAATTAATTGAGAAATAACTGTTTAACCGATGGTGCACACGTGGCTTTTGAGTTCGAGTGATCGAAGTGCACGTTTATACGGCGAACGATCGCGGGCAGGAGGCTCGAGGAAACGTGAGGTGCATTTTTAGACGATCAATTACCACGAGGAAGTTTGCTCCCTTGGGTGGTCGTGAAATCACCGCTGATAAACGGTTGAATCCTTCGCTGTGAACAGAGTTTGCGCCTCTAGGGACGGATCTGTATGAAAGCTAACGAAGTTTATATTCCTCTCGAACCCTAAGTCTCTCACTAACAAGAGTTCAGCGAAATAATTTTGCTCAGATACGCGCCGATTTTTTTTAAACCATATATTCTGTATAATAAAAATATGTTCTCCCTCAATCTTTTCGCTTGGTTCCTTTTACCATTGATTATAAATATTTCTCATTTCCATTCGCCACAGGCAATTAACCGTTTTTTACTTATGCATTTAATTGTGTTTAGGGATTATTTATTGAAAGAAATAAACATCGTAAACTCTCTATATTTTCCGTCGAGCGATTTTAAAAATTATTAACTTCACGTCCCGAAAAATCAGTGCCCGCCCCTATGTAAGTCGAGTTCAAGGAAGGCCTTTCGTCTAACCTCATTACCGACGATTATACGTTATTTTCTCTCTGATCGGCGTATCTTCTTCAGACCGGCCCGAGCGAGTTGCTCTTGCTGTTCGCGTGGCTCTCGAAATCTTACGGAACCCATATCCAAAGCGGAGGCGTGAGACTCGGAACTCCCATTCCTGCGAGAGTGTGTGTACGCCGCTCGCCTTAAACTTCACGAGCGGAATTTATCTCGGGGAATATTATCAGGACACCGGAGAGTTTTCTTGTCGTAAACTGCTGAATTGCGCGACCTGAACTTTCCTGTTGCCAAGTAATCTCGTCATCTCGTCGAAGAGGCTATTTATTAACGAACTTTTATGCAACGGAGAAAGTGCATTTCTTTTTCCTACGAATCTTTCTTTCTGACGTTTTCAAGATTTAACATTATTTTGTATGCAGAATCGATTGCTACATAACGAAAAGCAGTGGCACGAGCCTCGTATGGAAGAAGGCATATTTTCCCGTAGCAAAATAAGAGGTGAAAGAAGGGCGATGTAAAACTGCATGTTATGTAGACCGTCATAAAATTCAGGCATTACAAAACCTGGCGTAAACTTGTATACCTTGCGCGAAATTATAGCCTCTTTAAATAAAGTAAAAAGCGCGACCATCGAACAACGATTGCTGTTCGTAGCGCGATGTGCGATTTCGAAAGAAGCTGAATTGCAAATTCGCACCTACTAGCTAGCACGAAAAAAACGAGAGTCTAAAAAGTAAACGCCGATGGTAATCTCGTCTCGCATTACGCTGTAAGACAACGATTGTTTTGCGAGCGCGCAAATCACTATCCTTCTCTGAGAGACCGGCGAGATCGCCTCCACCTTGGAACATCGTGCTCTTTGAAAGCGAGCCTCGCATAAAGAGATTCCTCTCTCGCGTTGGGTGTACCAAGAAAATATATTCTCGGGTTTATCACTGCGTACGTCCTCCTTCGTACGAGTAACGCTGTAACATTCGTTACATCACGCCTCATCCTTGCGATGATAGTACGGTAAAATTTCATATTTAACAGTGATTTACAGGCAAAGAACTTGCACGAAAACTCGATGTGATTTTCAAAATTAAAGATTTCTCGAGATGATAATATATTTCCTCGATAAATTAAAAATAACTTTTTGACGCGTCTTGAAAAATTCTTAGGCAAGAGTTTTCGAGACGAAGCACCACCTTTGTGATCGCCTTTGATTATCTTTCAAGTAACGATGATATGATGTGAAAATAAAATTTCATATTTAACAGCGATTTGCAAGTAAAGAATTTGCACGAAAACTCGTGTGGTTTTCAAAATTAAATTTCTCAAGATGATAATATATTTCCTCGATAAATTAAAGATAATTTTTTGGCACGGATTGAAATTCTCAGGAAAGAATTCTTAAGAAGCACTACTTTGGCGGTCGCCTTCGATTATCTCTCGAGTATAACGATGATAGTAAGATAAAACTTCATATTTAGCAGCGATTTACAAGTAAAGAACTTGTACGAAAACTCGTGTAATTTTCAAAATTAAACTTCTCAAGACGATAATATATTTCTTCGATAAATTAAAGATAATTTTTTGGCGTCTCTTGAGAGGCTCTCGGGGAAAAAATTCTCAAGACGAACACTACTCTCCCGATTCGTCTTCGATTATCTCTCAAGTAACGCCTTAAAAAATTCTCAATACCTGTATCGCACGGATTAAAGCTTACGCAGTAAATTAAGAGCGCGCGCGATTCTTCTTTAGTTCCGTTGATGCGTGCTAAATTGGATAACGTGGCGTTGTAGCGCGATATCTCAGTACGGGGCGCGTTTTCTGCACGGCGCGCGAGGGGTGCCGGCCAGCAACGTATATTGCGCAACGCTGGCGCCAGGCCGCAATGCCGCGGGGCCTGAGAATGACTCACCGAGACGAACAACGCCGGCCAAGAAGAGACGTGGCCGAGAGGTTGACCCACCTATCGCGCAACCGAGGACCCGTCCAAGGTGCTTCGGAGACAGTTCGTGAGAGTGACTCTCTCGTTCTCTCGTCTCTCAGGACGACTCGCTTCGCCAGTTGACCCATTTTTTACGACGATCGAACAATACCTGCGGCGCAACTATTCGAACGACGATCCGTTCCCTTTTGGCTAGCCAAATTAATTCAGCTTATAGAGACTGTCGTTAAACACTTTGTTTTAATATTAATGCTCGCGGCGTTACCTGACCGAAAACTTTCTTGTTCGGAGACTTGAAAAGATAATTAATTACAGCCATTCGATATTTTATGGAAAATGTCACATCTGCTTTGCATTAACGTACTTTAGTTGTATCCTATTTACATTTATAATTGGGTATTGATTGTACTATCTCTGTTGTAAATATGGAGAACATCGCAATTTTTAGCAGCAGCCTGCGAGATTCCACCTCGGTAGAGGATTAATCGCGCGTATGTTAAGGTGGCGAGTGTACGTTGTATTTTCTCTTAACAAGAGGATGTAAAGTATTTGAACAGCGCGATGCGGCGCGTCAACGCGATTTCGCATAAAATCCGCCCACGAGTTCCCGCGAGACGTGAGTAACTGCGAGGTGGATTTTGCGAAATTTGTCGCCCGCTCGCTCGCCGTCAGACTGTCGCCGATGCAAGTTTGGGGAAAGTCCGCGTGTTAACCTTCGCGTGCGAACATATCGTTACACGACAAGATTCTTGACCTGAGACACACGCGGCCGAGAGATATTTCACTCCGATACAGTGTAGCGGCCGTGTGTGCACGTGCGATGTGTTAAGTAATTACAGAAATCCGCTTCGAGGCAGCAATGAGCCAGCACATGCACGGTCAATGTAGTCCTTCCATCTATTATTCAAATTGAATTTCACAAAGGCTTCTGAGAAATTCAGGAGAGAGTTCAGGAATTTCGGCGTAAAAAGAATTAATTCGTGTATCGATGGTGAAGGGCGTTAATTAATAAACCGATTCTCACTTAAGTAATACCCTCTAATCGTTGAATCATCGGGAAACATTGGCTATTAAATTTATTAAATCTCCCGATACGAGAAAAAGAAACGTTCAACAGGTCGCATAAAAATTCCGTGATAGACTCACGCGTATTACTCGTAATTTAATAGTGTATTACTTGGTATGTTATTGGTGATAATTAGTATTTAAATTTTGAAATAAACTTTTATGCCAGTGTCTCTCTCGTTTCTCCAAGTTCGAAATTTTGTCAATTATATTAAAACACATCGAAAAAAAATCGGAAATTAACGTAAGGACATCCGTGAAATAAACGTGAATGATCCGAACGATAAAAGATACGGCGAGGAAAGGGAGAAGGAAGAAGGAGCAGGAGGACAGGTCGTAAGCGCACAGAAGCCGAAATGCCGACGAAGGGTTTTATTGCATCGGGCAGGATATAAAAGTCCGGGTTACAAGCGTGCACTCGCGAAACCGCCTGGAGCCGGTCACCTCTACTCGCCGTGCGTCCACCGGTTGGCTCTCTTGCACGGTTCACGACCGACCGAACGAACGAACGAACGAACGAACCCGTGCCGTTTGTTTCTTTTTTTTCTCGGTCCACGAAAAGCACGCTCGAGACGTCACGAAGTAGCTGACCTAAATGATCGCACCTACGGCCGTCGAAGGTACGCTTTTGTCGCCGAATTACGCATGCCAGGCGGCCGCGCGATCCGTGATCTTTAAGGGGCTCGACCTTTTCTCTCCTCGTTCCTTGCCCGCCTTAAATCTTACGCGCGCTCGCAAAGTCGCGCTTGTCGGAGAAAGTGGATCGGACTGAACGCGATGTAAATTCGCGTGCTCGAATTGCGAGAGTAAAAAATACAACGTACAGCCGGACGGAGTTATTTTGCGGAAGCGAGCGTATTGAGTTATTACTTTAATCTTCGCGGTGCGGATTTATCTGGTGGTTTATTCGCACGCGACTAGAGGAGACATCCGCAAATGGATCCGTATCGCTTGGACAAATCTAAGATTACGATTTTCTACGCAACAACACGCACGGAGGCGCGAGCGAGCATGAAGTGGATGGTAGGACGGCGGTTTGATCGCCGGGAAGTGCCTCGCGGCGATAGATTAAGTGGGCGAGGTAGTATTAATCACGGTTTCCTCGCAAGGAGGGGAAGATTATTACGGCATAAGGGCGATCCGCTAGTTCGTGGCGCCCATCGGCCGATAGCGTCGCTATCGATCATCCTACACGTCCGCGATGCCGTTGTCCTGTATGACTAATTGCTGCAACGACCGTGCCGCGCACTGCGTTTGCCAATTGTAATTAACCGTCGCCCCGAGAGAGAGAGAAAGAGAGAGGGTAGAGAAGGATCTCTTCGTAAATTCCCGGTACCTCCTTCGGGCGACAGCCTGGAGATCGAGCGCGATACAAGTACAGATGTACATTAAAAGCTCCATCATGTCATTCAGAATGTATATCAATATACATTCGGCAGATATACTTTTCAAAAGATTTAATTTATTTCTACAGAACATCGACAATTCTCTAAGATTTAAAATTAATTTTTTAAAATTATCAATGAAAGCGTAACTGAGAACATATAAGGAAGAAGATCGTAAGAGTAGCGTATTCCTATTTATCATGTATAATTAGCATTGGTAAATAGTCTTGTTTGACTTTTTGATAATTGCGGCTAAACTTTAATTCATTAATCATTAGTGACATATTAACATGAATCAGAAAATTAATGTTGCAACAATTAATAATTTTTGAATCTATGAGCGACTATTGTGCGACTGGCACAATATTATTCTCTAATGATGCAATATTTCATACATATTTTTATGTATGAATTTGTGATTATAATTAAATAAGCTAATCACAATGACATTTCGGTGAAAAAATTAAACGATAAATTCATGATCGATATCCTAGAGAAGAAATTTCATGAGAATACGCGGCAAGAGAGAAGGGAATGTCCGTCTCTGGGGATGTATGGTTAGTGGTGGTATTGGAAGCTTTAAAAGCGGCGGACACGGAAAATTATAAAAATCGATGATTGCCAGGGCCGAGACCGCGGTGAGCAACTACGGTGATCGTTGCCCGTCGTTGGGTAGGCGGGCAAAAACTAACAAACGAGTTCCCTCCGTGGTACTCGACTGTCTTCTTCTCTTCCTCTTCGACTGCCTTCTCCACGAGAACTCGAGGAGCCAGGCAACGCGAGCTTCAAGCTGACTGACCCCAACGAGGCGATTCGTAAACGATCCTCGTACCGGCCGTTCGTCGCCGGCGGGACGGAACGACTCGAAAATGCACTCTGGAGAAGAAACGATCGATGTACGATCAAAAGAACCTTAGCTTATGTTTTTCCTCGCTAAAAAATATGTATGAACGAAATACAACAAACGCAACTTCATAAGAAACGATGAAGTAATCTCATTTTCGATTCTGAATCATATACCTTCGAAAATTTTAACTCTTCGAACATAACTAGTTTCGCAATAATCGATTGCATTTAACAGTTTCATAGAAAAAAAATATTAAATGATTGATTTTCAAAGAACCGTAAATAGAGAAAAAAATTTCATTAAAAAATATATTTTGCTGATTGAGAAAGAAATTGAACATATGTTTTTAGAATTAAATAATGTATATTTTTATATTTTTAAAACTAAGAACATAAACCAAAATTCTTTTTCCCATGATATTTTTTTGTACCGACAGTACTCATTGTTGCTACGCATAATAAATGAAAAATATGTTCGTTGCCGGCGCGAACATCGTATAAACTCGTTTCGGTCGACCTTCCTTATCGTGTCTTCCGGGATTCCACCTTTCCAAGAGACGAAGAGCGGAGATGGTGTACACGAATCGATAAGAATCTGCCACGGTGGCCAATGTTCATGGAATGTGTGCCAAGCAGCGGTAGTACGTCACGCGTCTCTCGGCGCAACTCGCGACAAAATAAAATGACGATTGATATTCCGCATACCCCTTCGCTCGTGAGCTCATGGTGTTTTTAGGCCGGCCTATGACGGAATTCAGACACGCTAAAAATTTGGCAAAGTTCCTAATACGTACAGGATGATCGATTTGTTCAATCATAATGCTTTCAATTGACAATGAGAGATTCTAGTATGACTTCAGAGAAACGTATATGGAACGATTCTATATAAATATGAGAAAAAATTTTTTTGAAGAATAAATATAATTCATTTCTACATAAAATTAGGAGTCATCTTTAAAATTAATGTTGATTAACAAATAGTAATTTATTAAACTGTTTTAAATTTTAAAAATTTATATTGATTATCTCTATAAATTTATAAAGAAATGATTTTATCCTATTAAGAAATTGTCATAATGTTGAATTTTCCACGTTAATTGTAAAAATAGAAAAAAATGTTTGTCGCAAAATTAAACAATTGTATAAGATAATTTCTCATAATTTGTCTTTTTATCCGCTCTTATCTTCTACCGAAGAAGCGAGTAGTAAATTGCGTGACCCTCGTTTCTTCTTTGGCTCTCGCGAATGTATATATCTGATGGAAGGTATTACAAAAAAGACTGTCGGCTGAGTGTACACGCTGTGCGAAATTGCCGTCAAGAGCAATACTATCTTTCATTGAAGTAAAAGTTTTAAATGGTAGTAAATGTTTCGTGCCACAAGGCGAATATATAAGTTGGTCGGTATTGCGCTTTTTGATCCGTTCTCCAACCGCGTGCATTTAGTATCGAATGTACTCGCCTGTGTCGTATTAAAACGCTACTTCACGATAAGGTTCGGAAATCGATTTAGTCGTATTTAGCGTTAAATGCGCGGTGAAAAATACGGCCGCCGGACTCGTGATCGACGACTTATGATCTCGAGAAGGAATAGTCAGCGGGACGCGACCCTTCGGCGCGTCGTCACCCACAGGGAGATCCATCAAAAGCTCGGTTCAAGTAGCTCGCGAGGCAGTAAAGCATCCGTTACAGACGCGAGCTGTCGGTCCCGATATACGAGCCCGTAGGCAGCGGCATAACGAACGTCAGATAAAACACGAGTCTCCCCTGAAACACGATAGCGTGCTCCGACGCGCTGCAGACGAACGCGGGGGCTCGGCGACCCGAGTTGCGAGTTTAGAGAAATTGATTTGCAAGTAAAACCCGATAGCGGCGACGCTCGCCCTCGTCATCGTCCGTCGCGAGCAACGTCCGGAAGAAAAAAGGACACCGCTCTCCTCTCCCTCTCCTCTACCCCGGATGCCCCCGGCGCGGCAGCGCTTCTGAATTTACGATCCGGGAGACTGCGAGAGGATCGACGACCGATACACGTCGAGATCCCATCTAACGGGTGTCGTGCACGAAAGTGACTTACGAACTGATGCGACGACTGACGAGGTAGTCGCTACTGCCGCTGAGAGGGCTGCTCTTTTTCTTCCTTTCTTTTTCCGCGACTCTGGGAATGATCAACTTGAGGATCTGACTAACGACGTCGTACACCGAGGATGAGACGGAAAGAACATCTCTCCAGAGAACGATGGACGGACTATTTCCTGCGATCCTTCGATTGTTTTATATTTTATGGGAATCGGTCCGAATCTCGAAACCCCGTCGATGCGGCGGACGACTGCGAGACGTTGATCGAAGGAGAAGATGTCACCAGTTGGCCGTGCAAAAAATGATGCTAAGTGCAACCCGGTTCAAGGCCAAGAAGCCGCGCGTCGCGAACATTTGCTCGGATCAACGGGGCCACTCCCCGTCACGCCCTGCGTTTATTCCGTCAGACATACCGGTATTATAATTCGTATATCGGTCGACATGTCTTGGTCCAAGATCGGCTTTTCATCTCGATGAGAGTGGAAGAATGCTCGCGCGAGTAAGCGTTGGCCGTCCCAATAATATGGATCATCGGTTAAGAATGTGTGTCAGGTCGTAATGTGAAATTCGTCAGGTGAAAAACAAATCTCGCATATGAAAGTGTAATGTGCGCATAACGCATAAAATGTGCGTAAATCATGATCGCGCGGTAGCCTGCGACGTGTCATCGCGTAAGTGCGCAATTAAGTACAGATTACACTTCATCGAAGATTCATCGATTCGATAACGCGTTGCATAACATCGCCATCGGCCGTGTCCTCGTATCGCGTCGTCTTCACGTGCTTCAAAATAAAATCTCTCCGAGGACCACATATTCGTAGGAGAAAGTCGAAAAAGTTACCCGAGTTATGCGCATAAATGCTACTTATATCAAATAACTATACATCTGTCTTATAATCACATTATTATTGTAAACGTTCATTTAAATAAAAATATTATCGTACAATATTATCGTTCAAACTTCTATATTATCCACTATTTTTATCTTACAAATTTAATAGATTAGAAAAAATGGACTATTATAGCAAGATGGACAAAAAAACGATTATTCGCGGACAAATGTGGATAAATTAATAAGGATATTCAAATGCGATACGAATTTTGTAAAAATTCGTATTTCGAAATACTAACTTTACAGATCAGATTTTTTAAACTATCACATTTAGCATTACCGAGAGCATCAAATGATAGACGCCGATTCGGCTTCTAGAGGATTTTCGGAAAAGGAGAGAGCGATCGAGATCAGGGGAGATCCACCTTGTGCTCAATGTGAGGATGAGCAACGAGTCATCGAGATAGTCGGGACAATTCTTGGTAGGGAGAGACGTGCTTCGAAAGACAACGAACTTCAGAAGAACGTTATGCCGTCTGGACCAGCTCCTCTTCTCGATAACGCGCAGCGCTTCTTCGAATCTCTCACCTTCATCCCTTTTGTTATCGCGCGCGGTAAACTTGCCAGATAATTCTTTTCTTTGCGAAAAAACAATTCTTTGCACGCAGATAGCAAATCATTAAGCTATTGACTATTGACTACGGAAAATTAATACAACGATCAAAAAACGCCACTCTAATTTCTTAACAAATTCAAGCAATGTGAAAGAAAAGCTTCATTAAAATAATAATTATGTTGCGGGAATTTTTCATCTAGAGTATATAATTATAAATGTAAATGTAATAGGAATTTAAAATATATTCTAGGTAAATAAATTTATCTCTGCATTGCATAGATATCATAATGAAACGTTGAAATCTGTGTGATTATAGAAACGAGATAAAACTGAATTCAGGCGCCAATAGCGATACTAACTGCTAACCGTGTGACAGGCATGCCAGCCCTTCGAACGTTTCTTTCTCTCCCCTTTCTAACGCGAGACATACGCGCAAGTCGGTGAGGCGAGTGACGAAGAGTCCGCGCACTGTGAAGGCAACTCTTCGTGCCGTTCTAGCACAATTATCATCCATTTACCGGCCATCAGGCAGTTAGGAGCGATTACAGCTATCATAGCTGGTTTCGTCAGCGACAGTGAGGAGCAAACGAGGGTGACAGACAGTCCTGCGTGTACCGTAATGGCGTCGCGCCGCGCGGAGACCATCAAACGATTAGCGGATCCACCTGTCATCGTAGATCCTAACCGCTCCCAGTAACGCAGACCCATTATCATCGCATCAAGGCGCCCTAATGCCGCGTATCCGTTTTCAGACTGTCGTTGATTGCTCCTCGCTAACTCTCTCTCTCTCTCTCTTTCTCTCTTTCGAATCGCTTACGCGGGCCTTACGAAATCGTTTCACGATCTGGGACGTACTTTCGTCACGAAATATCACGGATGTCAAGTGTCAGACGTCGGGGATGACGCTGATTCGTTTTTACGCGGTAACAAGGAGCGTGATCTGTTGTCATTAATCTTAGAACAATCATCGTCTCGAAAGAAGACTCTTTCTTGTGATGGGAAGGTGGTAAGGATATCAGATAAAAGTAAAAATTATATATAGAGTTCTGTGACACTCGTTAAAAGTAATAAATAAATATTTTTAACTATAATATTTTAGGAACTGTTCTCATAAAATTGCAATTGACTATTGATTTTTAAATACTTGTTTTTAATAAGATAACTGCTCAGATAATCTGAATTAATTTTAACTAATATTTGAAGAAACGCTTTCCTATACATACATAATGCATATATAAAATTGCTTAGCTATGGATTTAATTTTAAGAACCATAATGAGTGTTTGTTATAATTTTAATTCTTCTTTTACAAAATAACTTTGCAATATGAAACAAATCCAGAAGTTTTATCCCACATTGGTCGGTATCATCGTCAATGAGTTAGTAATATCGTTGCGACGGAAATCCTGAGATCAGTAGAACAATTTGAGATCAATTGTGCCAGAAGTTCCGGCAATTAGGAGAATATCGTTAGTTTTGACAAGGCACGTTTGCGTGCTGCGAGCTCGATGAGAATATTTACTGCGTCGACTGATCTGTCAGCTTATTGTACTCGCATATTTTCACCCAGCTTCTTGTCGGTGCGACGCGACGCAACGCGAAGAAGCTGCTACCGTATGCGTGTTCGCTACCGAAGAGAATAAAAGGCAGGAGAGAGAGAGAGAGAGAAAGGTTTTGTGTAGACGACTCTCGCAAAGTCCTCTCGGTGTTTCTCCTGCCTCTTTCTTTCTCCCTTTCGTCTGTCTGTTCGACATCCTCCCGCCTTTTCTCTTTCTCCGTCCATAGCCAATGAATGTCGATCTGCTGATGCGCGCCGATCTGGCTGGTTTGACGAGGCCTGATGGATGCTCCTGGAATCCCGGGACTCCGCTCGACTCGGGGCGTGCAACGGACAAAATCGCGGTTTAAATCGGCAACGCGAGCACGCCGGTTAAATATTCCCGACGACGACGACGACGACGACGACGACGACGACGATGAAGAGCAGACGGAGACCCTCGATACAAACGATCGCCGCCCTATTGTATTTGAGGCACCTAACCGTTTCGATATAGCTGGAAATACCGACCCGGGCCCCCGATAGCACGCCGCACTGGCGATCAGCCGAGACCGGGATTCTTGTCAGGACTGGTTCCGCAGCGCGGAGAATGCTGCCCGTGACTGCAGTCGGTGACACCGACACTCCGCGGCGAGTTGGATGTATTTAACGCATACCGAGAATAATCGAGAGCGATTTGTTTGACCGTATCTAATCCCCTTGGATTCAGATCGACGTCAATTTGCCCTCCCCTCCCCTCCCTCCCGAACCAGTACTAAATATACTCCAACGTGTTTCGTGTTTCACGAAATGGATCGTTGAAATCCATCGCTCATAAGTATCGTTTCTTCGCATTAACATCTTGTCTGAATTAATAAATAGGATAGAGATCTTTGAATTCGGCGGGCTTTACCGCATCTCGGGGTCTTAAGATCGACAAATTAGTAGCCTCGAAAATTCGTTTCTTGTCGAGTTGCTAATCACCATTCTAACGTTCCAATCATTTCATCCGATCAACTCACTACAAGCCTATAATTATCACGCAAAATTGATGGCATGGTTACGTAGCATTAAATTACGATACCAAAGAATATTTTTGAGATCTCTAATTCGTTCCTTATTCGATGTAGATACAATTAAAAAATTATGAGAAACAGTAATGTAACACATATAATATAAGAATTAATAAACTTTAGGAAATTATTATTATTTAATATACTGATATTAATTATTATCAATTATACAATTTAAATATTTGATTTCTAATTTGTTATAATACTACATAAAAATAAGCTTTTAAACTTAATATCAATTAATCTAAAAAATAAATAAAACTTTTCTTTTTTTATTTTCTCATATCATTATTTTGAACGGCTCAATTAACGATGTAGATCGTTATCTGCTCATGTTTCCAACTTGCATCATATTACTGCCGGTATCTCTTTCTCTTTCCTCCTCTCTCACTTGGCTTGGTAATCGCAGCCAGTATCGTAAACCCGAGTAAAAATGCACTCTAAGAGTGTCGCGTTCGATCTTCCAGACGTTTTATTGCGAAAGCTATCGTTCCGCAAGAGCGCAAATCGACATCGGCGAAGAAGAAGATGATGAAGATGAAGAACAGGTGGACGCGCAACAACGCGATGG
This sequence comes from Tetramorium parvispinum, assembly GCA_011638315.1. Lineage (NCBI taxonomy): Eukaryota > Metazoa > Arthropoda > Insecta > Hymenoptera > Formicidae > Tetramorium > Tetramorium parvispinum. The sequence goes on along the minus strand of VBVR01000168.1, from coordinate 15,535 downwards.
CCGTTACCTCCGCTCTCCGTTTCCGGGAACTCGGAATGCACACTCCCGAGGGCACCTATGATAGGACTTAAATCCTACGGCAGTGCCTCCTACTACTCGCGTTAACAGTAGCGCAAACCGAAACGACCGACCGACACCGACCAATCAACGATATAATCCCATGTACATATTCCCGATGTGAAAAAGAGGGAGGGTCAGCGGGTAGGAAGTACGATCTTCCACGTTTTCAAGTCGCGTTATTATCACTGATCACGTAGCTACTTAGAAGCGGCTCCTCTTGGCTCCTCGCTCTTCTATACCATAGATATCTCTCCTATACGCAGCAAGGTAGCTGGGTGAGCGAGTCAGCCTGGTTTTACTCGTTCCTCACCGTCTCTCTCTCCTACTCCTTCTCTGTCCTGTTTCGCCTTCATCATCTCTGCCATCTCCACCTCTTTCCGTTTCTCACCCTCTCTGCACCCGCCGGCATCTTCGTGGGTATTTGTGCCTCGATAGGTACAGACGAGAGCGGGTCCCGGCTCGGCCAGACAGCGCTGCGCCTCCATGAGCTTCCCAGAATTGCACGAGTGCTCTCTCTCTCTCGCGCGCGCGCGCGCGCGAAGCGAAAAGATGCAACAACGAGAGAAACGAAGAAGGGAAAGAAGGAGAGAAACGAAGGCAGAAGGGGTCCGCTTTTCCCCCTTGTGCGAGGAGAACACCCGGATGACTAGACGGTGGGAACTGTTCCCGGTTACGGAGGTGAACCGGCACATCGCATCAGCCGGTCTTGTTTTGACGCCGCGCCACACCATGCCGCGCCGCACGCCGACCGAGTGCACGGGAGAAGTGCATCGACCTCTAAGGTCGTTGCGCTATCCTCGACCTACGGTCATCGTGCGCCACGGCCGGGGGCGAGGGAAACGCTTTTCCCTCCCCCCCTTCGTCCGTAAAGTAAGGTAAAGTAACAACACACCTGGGACACTGGGAAAACGCGATTAGACGACTTCGATGTTCTCGAACTAACTATTACGGAGAATAATATCGCGAAGTTGTAAGAAAAGTCTGGCTTTAATTTCTACGAAATTGTATGAACTGCTTATAAAATTTTCAACATTTTCCGAAATTGTTAAAGACTCGGGAATATTCATTATCTTTCACAGAATGTCGAGTTCTTCCGAGGAAAGACACAAACTAGATTACAATAACCACCAAGCTGCGCTTATTGTCTTTCCTTCAGGAGGCTGCCGGCCGGGGCCGCGAGGCGGTCCCTATTGTTGAAGACGTGTACGTCCGGCAACACGTAGTCGCCTTCTCTCTCGTTGCTTAAGATCTATCGTTGGAATTTGCGTATGTAGATTAACCCTCTTGCTGGAGCAACTATTGTTCCCGAAGAAGGCGAGGACCGAAGCATTCGGCAGGATGTATACAGATGCTCGTTAGACGGTAGATCTCTATGACGAAGCATGCATGGTCGAGCAACCCGTTTGATAGCTTCCGAAAGCGATATCGCAGTAATCGGATTAAGACATTTAATGGCAAATTTATAATATTCAATTCAATTCAATAAATCAAAATAAATGTTTTAAATAAATCATCCTTTTTAAATAACTTTCTATAATTAGATTTAACATTACTCTTTTTATTGAATGCAATAAACTTTTAGAACTATTATTTTAAATTAAATGTTTGCAAAACGTATGCATGTACTTTTTCAAAATATGAAGACTTCTAACTTTATGTTCAAATTAATCATTTTTAGTTATTAAGCGATTTTTCTATTCTATTTAAAATTATTCATTTATTAATTATCATTGCGAGTCTTAATTCAAGTATTTGATTGCTACAAAGTATCAGTCAGTATAATACAGCCGGAGAGGTAATCGAGATCGCGAAATCGCAATCTGTGAAATCCGATGTGAAGGAACTCTCCTTCGAGCAGCTCCTTCAAGCACGCGGCGTGTCCCGTCCCTACGTACGCGCTCGTGTGTGTGTGTGTGTGTGTGTGTGTGTGTGTGTGCGCGCGCGCGCCTGTGTCCGTGTCCTGAGTCGTAATAAAAAAATTGACGACATCGCCACCGCGCCGGCGACACGACGGCTCCCCGCCGACCAATAGCTATTGATCAGCTGCTCTCTTGTGCCCGAGCCGATGCTCGCCGGCTCTGGAAAGTGAACCTCGGACCGATCTCGACGCGACCGGCCTGATGGAGACGACAAGGAGGCGCTTTATTCTGTCCGAGGACTTTCGAATTCGGACGGAGTACAAGACGCGATTCATTAGTCCTTTTGATGGCGCGTTTATCCTTCAATAATATCGTCACCGCGAAAGTGATTCCGAACTCTTACTCGACTACGCAAATATTTTTTCGCGACATCGATATTGAAGTCTGTGCCGCGATATATGCGTCAGAGGATCAAGATTATACTAATTCGTGTTCGCGAAATTCATTAATTACCTGCCACTTTGTTTATTTACAACATATATTTGCCAATACAGTGCCGCCTTTTTCTGTATATGCTGTGAATATTTTCCTGCTTTCTAATAGTTGAAGTTAGATTAATTACAAGATCTTACAAGTCAACATATTAATTTTAATTAATATGCTTTACGACTCAAATATGTATTACGACGATGGATAATTTACACCAAGACGAATAGCGTTCTCCATGTGACCGGACGTGTTTTACTACTGAGAGAGTTGTAGGTCAGCGCAGGTGGCGATAGGTGTGTTCGAATCGCTCGTACGTTATCCTTAACGTTGTTATACGTCATTTACCGGCGGTAACTGGCTCGATTACTGTCCGAGAAATCGCCGGCTTCAAGGTGGGTCCCGGCCCGAGCATCGTCGTGCATTGCGGTGCACTCGAAGTGCACGACGACGCTTTGATCTTCGAAGAACGCCCGTTCTTTTTGCCGCGACGTCAGCGAGCCCTTCGACACAGAACCGTTACTCCTGTCAAGCGTGGAATTGTCTTTTTTACGAAATACAACACGGCTACGTCGTAAAGTCAACTTCGATCCACTGCCGAAACATCGAAAAGATTTCTTCCTCGTTAACTTTAGCAATCATCATGGCGATCATTATTGCTCAAGTTATGGTTATTGCGCCTGCACTCGTAGAATTTTTTTAGAGGATTTCTTTAACTTTGCATCGTACTCTGAAATGTAATTCACAAATTGTTTAATGTCAGAGTAATTTAAGATGAACGATTTATTCCAGACCAACATTTTAGTTGAACAATAATTTTTTCACGAATATATAATGACTATGAGTAATGATTTATGAAATTTATGAAATGTCTTCTCCGTCATTAAATAGTTGCTTTCTTTACTACGCTGTGAGATCTCGTCTGCAAAGACAAAGAAACCCTATAATACCTCGTCGAGGATTGGTTTTCCATTACGCTAACACAAAGAGCTGGTGAGCTCTCTGAGGTTTTGACGTGGAAACAAGCGAAACAATTTATTGCTTCCTGTTTTTGCAAGCAAACATTTACGCAACAATTAGGGATCGTTTCGTGAGCCGAAACTAGAAACTCTATGTGTTTGAATGACAATCCGAATCGCCGATAATTTCAACGCTAATGCGTGCGATCGAGTTTATATTTGACGTTCTTGATACTGGTATTACGATGTCGATAGCGAACGACATCCGCAGGCATGATAAGACTAATTGTCCTAATTGAGCTGACGATTTTATCGTTGGAATTATGTACTCCCACTAGCAATATCATTACTTAATACGTGATGTTGTGCGTGTACGCTAATCGAAGCGAGGTCAGATTGAGAGGAAATGATGCGTAGATGAAGATATGATAAAACGCGTTTAACCACTTTAAAAGAGTCAGTTATCGATCGTTCATTGTGATGCTAAAGCGCAATAGAGCACGTCCCGTATTCATCCTATTCGTAAAGTATGCGCCGTCTCCCGTTAGAGTACCTAATGATCAATTATTGATGAATGAAAATGTCACTACTTAAGCGCATTCGAGAGAGAATTATAAGCGAGAGATTTTCCTACAATGGGTCAGAAAGATGTTATTCAATCGATTGGTAAATACCTAGTAAGAAAGCGTAAAGTAAATTGGTCACTGAAATCCGGGTAAGTAGAATAGCGCGACGTCTTCCGGTGACAAAATTAATAGTTGCTTCTCATTTGGAATAATTTCACGATTAAATTAAAAAAAAATTACACATCATCATTAATGTCATTATAATAGTTATCGAATTTAAAAAATCGTACTGCTTGACGGATTCATTTATCTCGCTTGATCTTAAATAAATGCAATGTAAATCTTTTCTAAATGTACTATAGTATAACAGTAAACATCTTCAAGCTCATATATGTATATATATATATATAAAATACAGCCTATATGGCATATAAAATAGACGAATGCGCCACACATGAAACGCGTGAAAAAAGAGTGACGTGAGACACGCGAGAAGATGCGCGTATGCGTGGGAACGCATTTTCATTAAATCACTTCTTGCGCTACCGCGGCGACAACGATCCTCGACGTCGGAAACGTCGGAGTCAGCCATAAAGCACGCCAGACAACGATTCTCGGTCAGGATGTCGTAGACTTTCTAGGTGTCTCCTAAAGAGTCTCTTGACCGCCTCCATTTAGCAATTTAGCAAACAGGATATTATTCAAGCTCAAGAATCTATATAAATTTAATCGATCGTTACGATATAATCGCCGCAAATTATGTCATTGGAAAATTAATAGCTCAATTATTCCAATTAACACATAACGTACATTTCCATATCTGTAACATGGGAAATTGAATTTTGCAAAATAATTTATTTATACAAATTAATTAATTATATTATTAATTTGTAAATTTATTAATTATTTTATTAATTATATCCAATTGTAACTAAAGAAATCGAAAGCAAAAAAGTCAAAATACGTAAGAGTCAAGACTAACGTGAAGATGAATCTCGTCAACGATTTCCTCGAAACAGTTCCGAAAACGTATCGCGACCTCATCATCGAGGACAACACGTTTTCACGTCCGTTTAGCAAAAGAACCTTCGATACGGTAAGAATACTTGTCTCGATCCTCGTACCGATCTCCTTTCGCAGATCGGTCAGCTGACCGATGACTAAGATAATCGTGCCATCAACCGATTGTAATTGGCTCGTGTAAAATCCATCTACGCGTGCCGCTAAACGCAGTAAATCAGCGCCGGGTTAAGAATCGCTTATAAATAACCAATTAGAGACACCTGCGTGCGAGATACCGGAGTAGCTGAGCTAGGCTCGACCTTATCCTGTCGGAATGCAGATGCGCGACTCGCTTTGATCTTTGTTCCTGCGATCTCTTTGTATCGACGCGCCTGCCGTGACATTTGAGATTCGAGTTAATGTGGATTTTCTGAAGTCGCGATAACGATTAATTCCTTCATTGTGATCTGTTTGTTTCCGAGAAAAATCTATCTAGAAAGAGTAATAAAAAAATAATAAGTAAATATAACTGAGTGAGATTTTTCTGTTCAATCTATTTCTTTTTTTGTTTTCAGAACTTAGGAATCAGTTTTTAAATTTGTTTGAAAATTAAATTAAAATTTATCAAAAATATTTAATACAATTTTTAATATTCCTCACTTCTGTAATTTTAGACGTATTAAAATGTGCATTTATGAAGAAACTATACGGGATTCAAAAGTACGCTGCTTCTCGACTCGATCGTCGTAGAAGAAAGCAAGATGGACAGGCACGGATGGACGGATGAGGATCGTCGTGTTCACATGTCGTTTGTCCATGCCGCGACGTAAAGCAGCGGAGAGAACGCATCTGCAGTCGCGTGGGAAGATCGCGCTCCCATTCCGCGTACGCGGTAAAACCCCGCGAGAGCAGGTTTCTCCGATTTATGCGAAATCGACGTCGACCGTGCGTCCGGCGTCCGTTACAAGGCGAATGCGTGAAGCAAACGGAGATGAACTGATCCTCGCCACGCATTCAAATTCCTAGGGCGGCGCGACAACGTGCACTGTTCCCTCAACATTGCGCACGACCGGAAACTTTTGTTCGCGAACGCACGCAAGGGGAATGATAGATAAGACTTGCTTGAAATATGAAATAATATCACGAGATGCCGGGAAACGTTCCAACATTGTAAATGTATGTCAAACACATGCAGCACGTACGAAATTATTTGAATCTTTAGCATAAGATCTAGAATCATAATTATTAATTTTTTATGCAAGATAAATAAATATATAGGTATATATTCGCGTACACAGAGACACATATGTGCACATACCGGTATATGCGACTCCAGAGATATCATTAAAGATCATTAATCTAGATTATGAATACATTGTACGAACGCTATTTTTTCAGCGATCGAATCTAAGAAACCACTCAACGCTCGGGAATGTATTCAGTCTTCTCCTTTCATCCGAGAAGCAACATTGTCTCGTTTGACTCTACTGCCTACTAATTGAATTAAGTACAGCTTATATTTCTCATTTTTAATCTCTCTCCGCTGCAGCTGTCTCGGGAACAGCTTGTAACGCCGATACAATTTGTCCGGGGTGCATTTTATTTATCGCGACCGCGCCACGCTTCCGAGAATGCGCGGGGGCCCGGCATCCCGCACGATAAGTCACTTGAAGAGAAAAAGGAAGAAAAAAGGGAAAGAAGAAAGGAGATACGGCCAGACGGTGGTGAGGCAGCGCGCGAGGGTAAAGCGGTCGCTTTAATTTACGCCGTCCATGATTTATCCCGAGGGAACGTCGCTTCCGTCTCCGATCCTCTTTACGTTACTCCCGTGTACCACGGCTTCATCCTCCGTTCATAGCTCCTCCCTTTTCCTCTCTTCCTCGCGATATCATCCTTCGTGGCACCCTGGCTACTTTCCCTCCTCTCGCCCGTTTCGCCTCACGAAGAGAGTTTTCGGGAGAGTCGCGCTTTTTGATTTACGACCGTCCGCTGCGTCGAGCACCGACGAAGTGCCCGTATACGAGCGCAGGCGAGAAGGGGAAACGGAAAGGAGAGGACAGGGTGGAAGCGGGGTTCCTCCTCCCGTCGTTTATTTCGAGTCACTTTCGACGGTCGCCTCGTTACCCGCCTGAATTTACGATGTATCGAATATATCGTTTTCCGACGATACCTATACCTCACGCGAGCGGTTATCGGGACGTCGAAGAGGAAGCTTTCGAGGGAGGGGGAGGGGAGAGAGGAGAGCTAACTTTTAATGCTTGCTGTCCCTTGCAGTTTCGGCGTCGCGAAATTTCGGGTTTGCACATAATGATACAAAGTCGACAAGCGATCGCGGGAGAAATCAGTCGCGGCGCGTTATTACGATATCGGGACCGACGTATCGAGAGAAGGACGGCAGGCCCGACGCGCGGAACGACGCGACGGTGCCGGGGCATGCAACGGCCCACGAAAGTGCCACGAAGATTGACTTTATCTCGTCTCACAACGAGCCCAGGTCCCGGAGTTTTGATTGCCGATGCAACCGGGAGCAGTCTCAGTTGTGCGCGCCGGCCCCGCACCGGCGGTTCCTTTAAATCCGACAGGAATTACCTGCGCGGGACACAATATGTCGGGATCCATTAAAATTCGGACGGTGCAAATTAAACTTTCGCTACGGCCGATGTCTGACAGGGAATATCTGCCCGGTTGCGAATTGCCTCACGTCTACTCACGGCCGCGATGTGACAGCAGAATGAGGAGAACGCATCCGCATAATTGAAGGTTCGAATAAAATTAATGGGACAGCCGCGCGAATTCATCATTCTTTTCGGATATTTGCGTTTTCGCGATACGCAATCGCGGGACCGGCAAGTCAGCGGACCGCCAGGTTATCATCTCCCGTCGAGACGAATGTGCGAACAGCGAGACTCGAAGGAATATTCGCATATATGGGATAATGACAATGGCGCATACGCTGAATTCTTCGATGGAAAGTGCAGCACATGCTTTTGCAACAGCATGCGTTTCGATCGACGTTTTGGCTTGCATTAATGTGCTCTTTTCGCGCGAAATCGTATTCATCATGCAAATTGTGTGTCATTAAAGTATTACCTTAACAAAATAGAACGTGCCTTTCAACCTTTTGTAGACCCTCATTTTTCCCCATAAATGCTTACCTGTAACAGACAAATTTACACAAATAATTAAAATAATTATATATAAAAGTATAAAAATATATAATAAACATATTTTATTTTTTTTATCTCAGTATTTATTCTGATTTTTGCAGATATAAAAAGTCGTTATTAAAATATCTGTCAAACATGTGTCGCTTAAATTTAAATTTAAAATCATTGGTACAGAATATGAGAAATTAATTGTTGCGAAATCGCTTCAATTCGCTCACTTAACGTCGCCGGGCCACAAAAGATCGATTGTGACTTTCCCTGTTTTTTTGGAGACAATGCGCAAATACGCGATTATCATGCATAAGGAATGATAGACGTGCCGATCAATTTGCACTTCGTCTCTCCCGCACTGCCGAAGGAATTCGCGCGCGGCCGCCGCAAAAGAAATCGCTTCTCGACCCATTCATTTCTTTGACGAATGATTCTGAATGGGCGACGGTTTCGAATTCAATTACGATTTGCAGAATTACCCGTGCAAATGAGAGGTGTCGCCGCCCGCTACCTCCGCGCGTACAATTCGGGCCGGCGCTGCGCGCGTGACGCGCACTCTCGCATTTTACTCCAAGTGGTTCCTTAATTAATTTCGTCCGAGATTTACGATCTCATCCGTTACGTTAAATTGCGCCGTATCAATATTCATGCGGCGGATAGAATAAAACAAACGGCGACATCAATAACAAGAGGCTGCGGCGACCGAGAAAAAGTAAGAGAGACAGAGAGGGAGGGAAAGAGTAGCGAATACAGCAATATTTGTACACGAATTTAAACGCGATTGAGATGGCGATCGCGTGATCGGACCTAATTAAAAGAAAGGCGAGATCGCGGTTTATTGAGCTCCCGGACATTCGTGCCGATTCCACGTAAAGGTTACCTCTGGGACGATGGAGTCACGACGCGGGAATTCGACAGAATTTATCTAACAAGTCGATCGAATCTCAGCATTTCATTTCTAACGTGAAATTGCCTTAACTGGTTATTTATATTTCAAGAATATATATAGGAACGTGCGCTTTAAGGAGATCAAAATTCCACTTCCTAGCTCGTTATAGGAGTCCCATTCGATATCTCGCGCGTGTATCGTGGTTTTATTTTATAAAAGGCATACGCGAGTAATCCGTAGTGATTAGCATCACAATTTATATGCAGATGTATCCGGCTTTTTCTTTTTTTTATTACGAGAAAAACGGCCGCACATGATCGGTAATTATCCGACATGACTGCTCCGGTTCCGGCGTTTAAATTTAATACCACGAAATAAGACCGCAACTTGCAAATGGAACGACTGTTTTACATTTGTTTGTACCTTTAATATCAAAAAATTATAAGGTTTAATATATATTAAACTGCAAGTAACAAAAAAATGCAGCAATCCTCGACGTTCTCTGAAACGTCTCGATTCTGAGGAGAAATTACAGTGCGTTATACCATTTCAGAATCCGAAGCGTCGGCCACGTGGCTAGCGGTTGCTAATGATTTAACGACCTCGTGGCACGCGATGGGCGTGGATTACGGCAGGAGATTCGAAAATTAAGATGTAACCCAACACGAATACCGCCCGAACCTTCTATCTTTTGCGGAATCTTCCTTAATGAGAGTCACGGAAACGAAATTTCGATTCCACAGTTCAAATCCGCGCGAGCCTGCAGTTAGCCCAACTAATGAACTTCGCAAGTAATTCCTCGAAATTCTTCACGTTCTAGTAAGCTTACCCTATTATAATATCTCGTCCCACTATAAGAGTCCGGCTTATTATGTAAATTAAACGTGGCAGGTTGCTACGTAAGCATCGAAAAGTAAATATCGAATGCATTAGCATAAATGCATAAAATTTTCAGAAAAATACTCGTAAAGAAGCGAGATTGCGGTACGTTGTCGTATTCGATAAAGAGGAAAATTGTACGAGCCACGTTTACGAGAGCACGCTCATAGAAACAACGTCGATCAGACGCGAACGTAAATCATAAGTGACATTAACGGCCGATAAAGCTGAGAGGGTTCTTTCTCCACGCGTCTCGATCGTATCTCTAAACACGGCTACCGAGTGGCGGAGTCCTAGAGGCGACTGTGTACGTACATACGTATCCGCGATCGACAACGTTGAAAAATCTCGGGTGCCTAGATCTATCCGGCTTAATTTCGAAAGGCGCGTGTTACAGAAGCCGCCTTAGATCGAAGCCAGGCCGATAGGGAGGGTATACCTCGTCACCTTGAAGCAATCGGCCGTAGGCTGGGTGTAGGCAGCGACGAACGTTCCCCACCGTTCGGCCGATCGATCCTCCCTATTGGACGATCCTTTCTCAGCCGCCTTATTCCTCTCGTCTCCGACCGCGCGTCCGCTCCTTTCCGATTTCAGACTTTTCTCGATTTTTGCCTCACTCGCCGAGCAAAGTCGCCGGCGCGTTTCTCCTTATTCGATGTTGCACTCCGACGCATTTGGATTATATTATCGGACTGTTTCCACCCGCGAGCAACTGGCGGTCCTTTAAGCGTGATTTATCGCGATTACGATGGCCGACACGCGGCCGATCGCGCAGATTTTAACCTACGAATCCCCGCCGATAGCTGTTGATATTTATGCGCGTTATCGTCGCGAACGCACGTTATATTCGTCTCTCTATCTTTCTCTTTTCTTTTCCCCGCGAATCCGAGAGTGGCACTTAAACACTGCCGATCAGCATCGATCGCGTGGTACTTCCCGCGAGGTATCACGCTCGATTCTTCCGAAGCTGGGAAGGGCAGAGACTGCCTCTACGACCCACGCGACGAGTTCTGCCTCCGCGCCTACCTCCGCCGATTGACTGCCTCCGCAATTTGCGTCTAACGGATGACCGCGATGTTGTGGACTAGATACGATTAAACGCGAATCAGGCGAGATACTCTGAATATTTATACCTTAGACATTTTATTCGTAATTTTTGATCGAGCAATGTTTCGTTTAAAATTAGGTACACGAATTTTAGATTAAAATGGTTATACCTATTGATAAATTTCGCGTTAATTGATAGATCTTAGGCTCAACATTGCTCTACTGAATTTTTCCTTCGGAAATTCTGCTTTCGTAGTTTTCAGTAATGATTGAAACAGGTAAAAAAGCGTCCGATTAAAATTTTTTGTTCACCCGTTAAACGCAAGAAAAATATTTTCACGGTGTAAGGATACCTGTTTATAAGGCGGCAAATTATGGCTACGACGTCGACCGCGGAATGGACTCGTGTACGCCGACGCATTCACCTGTATGACGTAGTCCACCAGATCGGATAGGAACGGACGCGCGGACTGCCACTAGGATTGCCGCCGATTAGCGATCGTGGGCGATGAGGTGGAAAGGCGACGAAGAAAAAAAAATGACCCGACAGCGCGATGTAAAACTAGTCGATGACGTCGTGCACTCAAGAGTTCTCCCGTCTTGTCGAAATGTCGAGATTGGTGCGCGAATGCGACAATTGAAAATTTTTCTCTCTCAACTCTCTCGCGGATGTTCAGTTTGTTTGATATAGGAAAGCACGAAAATGTTTCTTCATTTATTCATTTTGTAAAAATAATCAAAGAGTCATATCGTGTGAAATTTTTGCTTTTTGAATAAATATGAATTATATATTTTTTCATCTTAACTTTGTGTCAATTATAATACAAAGCGTAGATTAATATTAATTTTGTTTTTAATGTATTATCGATATTATTATCAATTAATTTTTATTATTTCTGGTTCTACATAAACGAATAAAAAATATAATTCATTATAATAAACTGTAACTTTGTAACTGGAGCGTATTTTAAAAAACATCACAATGCGTTATAATTAGAAGAGAAAAGAGAATGATGATGCACCTCTTGCAAAATTACACGTAAGGTCGCATCGAAGAAATGAGTACCGAAATTCAAGCGGGCGGGACAAGTATCAAGAGCGCGCGTATTCATTTACAGCTTCTCTTTGGCGGTGGCAGTGATTTATTCCGGAATTAAGATGCCAATGCGCGATACCGTGGAAGTAGAGCTGCAGAGTCCGGTAAAAGGAATCGCGCGCGCGTATATCCACGCGCGTATGTCCAGCACGTGTATCAAGAGGAGCGCCGCTTCGCGTTGCAGTCGTCGCGTCCGGCGCGATCGTGTTATCGGCGAAAAAGTCAAAAGAACTCGCGCGAGCTGGCCCGCGATTTATCTCGACCGGTCACACGCCCAGCCGAGCGTAAACACGCTAAAAGAGAGAAAGGAGGCGAGAGAAAGAGAACAGAGCGAAGAGACGTGGACGAGGCTCGCACGAGTAAACACGTGTTAAGGTGGTGTATCCGACACCATAAAACTGGAGCACTTGATTTTACTGTCTGTAAGGCGCGCGCGCACCTGGACTTCCTCCGATAAAATGAACCGTAGTCGCAGTATGAACGAACGAAACGAACTCAATATCCCGCAACAGCGCAAACCCGTACGCGTGACGCACGTAACGCGCGTCTGCGACTTTTTTATCGTCGATATCTCTCGCGGCGACTCGTCGTGGGGAGCTACCCTGTCGTAATAAAATTCGCAATATTTACGATCCGTCCGGCACGGGAGATCTCGAAAACGTTTCCCAGGGGCTGTTCCGCGGGTGGCTCTTTTATTTGCCGACAATGGAGGGCACGATGCCCGGCGGAAATAATTTGCGGCTGTACAAAGTCGCTGTGTCTTTCGTAAGAGAAAAGATCCAGAGTGCGTCCTCAAAGAACCGGTCACCAAACTTTACGGCATGGAAAGATCATATATTGTACATATTATACAATGCATTTCGCCTGTCGCGATAAAAGAAAACGCTACAATGTATGGCCCCGTCGCGGGATTAAAAGTCTCACGTTCCTTCCTCGCTCGCCCGTTTCCGCGCGCTCGCAATCCCGCAAGTGCGCAACGGTTCGAGTACGAAAGCGACTCACTGACTTCCAAGAAAGTTTTGTCATCGCCGGCGCAGCACGAGCCTTCTCGTTTTTTCTCCAACTAATTTCCCAATCTTTTGCCCGTACAGGCTCTTACCCGAGAGGTACTCCGTTAGCCGTGAGATTCGACGATCGCGCGAGTTTTCTCGACCCGATGTAACTGCGCGTCTGATGCAACCGTCTAATAGCTAGTGGTGAAAACGCACATTCTAGGAACGTTTAATCGCCATTATGTTGCAGATCTTGCGTTAATAAATACTGGATCTCGTTAAAGTGCTATCAGACTATAAGTTATCTATTAATTGAAGTAGCAAATGTACTTTTTTGATAAACGATAAATGGATATTTACATTTTAAATATTCATTAATTTTTTTTCTTACGTATAGCTAAACAAATAGAATCAATCATCGCTATTAATCAACGCGCATGCACGCAAACACATTAGAGATTCATGACAATCTCTGCATTTATATTGCTGTTTCACAGAAAACAGCAATTACTCACATTGTCTCAACAACGTCTTATAAGACTAAAAGTATGTGTATCAAAGGGTTAAGGCCTAATGCGACGAGTCGTTTACTTAGAGAGTCTATCTCATTCTGTATATATTATCGCGTTCTACGAAATCGCAGTCGTGTCGACACGGTCCACACGATTTCTGTCGCGAGATCGACTTGATCGATTCGACGCACGTACAACCCCTCCGTTCCAATTTCCAGGTAAAAACACCGCGCAACCGAGTTGCGGGTCGAGATCAGCACTTTCGTCGCGCGGAATTAATCGCTGATTAAGGCAAGCAAGGTTAATCGTCAGATGATTCAGCCGTGAGTAAGGCGCCCATCGGCGTATCGGTCTCTTCGGCTCGCGTGAGAGAAGCTGGACGAAGAAACGTGGTCGATAAAAAAAAAGAGAAAAAAAACACTCGCTAAAAGGCAGGGGAGATAAAAACGAGAATTAAGATACCCTTATTACCTCGTTCTCGACTTTTCAACAATTTACAATTATATACAATGTACGAATGTGTCAGATAAGAGAAAAATTTAAAGCTTTAGTTTCGATTCAATTTCATACATCCAATTTCTATTTTAATATAATTGTTTATATAAGTTAAACATAATTTTTAGATAACGGAAATTTTATTTTTCATATTTATTTTTCCATACTTATAGTACCTAAGACTGAAATCTCCAGAATTATATATAGACAGTTGTTATAATCATCGCAAAATTAGTGCTTTTAAAGTGCGATCGTACTTTCAATACAGTTTCGAAAACGTTTGAACGCGGCAAGTCACTGCGATTGCGAAAGCAATCGTCGAGAGCACCGAGAGAGTATTTGCTCTAATTAAGCGCGCTCAATTGCGCGAGCGCGATTTTTACGGAGCGGCGTGAGTGTTGAAAATTCGCGAATTTCGCTTTAACGAAACGCGCTTAATTTGGGCCGGCCGTTTCGCCACCAGTAATAAAGCGAAGTGAACCGATAAAGGAGAGGCCGGGGAGGTGTCCGTTTGACTGTCCATCGCGGCCGTGCTCTGTAATAAAGGCGGCTTCCTCCTTTGCCCTGCCCATTGTCTTTACCCCCCTTGTCTTTCTGCCTCTGCGACCGACTCGTTATCCGACCGCGCCGCGCGCCGTCTCTACGTTTCTCTCTTTTCTGTACCGGCGCAGACGGTTCCTGCGTCCCGCGTGAGCCCTTTGCTACGTAAGAAAAGTTACCGACACTGTTAAGGGTCATTTTGCTCCATGGAGTCGCCGTTCGTAAAACAGCACGGATCGCCTCTCCTGGCCGTAAAAATGGCATTTAGGACCGTAATACGACTGAGACTCGCGCGGCCGTTTAACTTCACATATGCGGCCGTTTAACTTCGTATACGCGGCCGCGTTGTCTCAAAGTTCTCGGTAGCTTCATCCATGCGAGCCGATTCGAGGGGCACGAAGCGACATTGCACTTTTCTATGTATTTTTATGCTTCAAGAGCTGGAAAACTCTAGCGAATTTCGGAGTATTTGTATTTCTCAAATAAAATCATCCCTCGAGGATTGCACGCATATATTTGCAGACTTCTATTTTTAAGGATTCAAATTGCAAATATATCTAGATTTATATTATATCTTATATTACGAAAATTCTTTTCATTTACAATTTAGAAATATTACATATTTTTTTTTACACCAGCATCGGCGTTCCAAATAATTAAAAATAAAGACACTACGGCAGTTATCTTGCGATTTATTCTTGCCGCCGTGAATTGACGTGAAAAGTAATTCGTGAGATTATTTTTGATACCCTTTATGCGGCAACGTGTCGACAGCTACGACTAATGTAATCATTTTTCTGCTTTTCGAAAATATATTTTCTTAAAGCGGACAATTTCTAAATATAGGTTGATGAAAAGATTTCCGATTAAAAATGCATATATATATATTTGAAGTGTTATCAATATTCCTTTATTTCTATAAAATTATTAAATTATTTATTACAAGATTTTAATATAATTAAAATTTGAAAATTCTTCTTTCAAAAGTTTCAATC
>VBVR01000167.1:0-69549 GCA_011638315.1 Tetramorium parvispinum | reverse complement strand
CTATATATATATATATATATATATAGAGAGAGAGAGAGAGAGAGAGAGAGAGAGAGAGAGAGTGTGTGTAAAATTTCCTCCGTGTTTCACGTTATTAAAGAGCTTCTTCTTTATGGGGACGTAATCAGAGGAGGGCTTTCGCACTCTTGTTTTTGTCACATTTTAAGGTTAAATTTATTAGCAAACATTATTAATTTAATATTGAGATTTTAAGTTTTGATTCTGTCCGGGGGCGGCCACTTCCATCACAATTTAATTGAGCCTGTAAAATGTGAGTAAAATTCAATTCGATTAGCAAATATTTCGAATTGTGTATTGTATATAAATATGTTAAAGATCTTAAAATAGCTTTCGATTGCCGTAAAAGTTTTCGCGTATATATTTTAATTATTATTTCTGTAATATTTTACTTGACTTATAAAAGAAATATACTTTTGTACCACGAGAAAACATCTTAAGTCATGAATCAATCTGTCAATTTCATTACAACAAATTTGCCGGCGAGTGGAAAGGACGGCGCGAACAATTCTGAATTGTTGAATCCGGTCCATCTGTAATTTGGTCAAGGTATGTAAATTGCGCGGAGCCGCGCGCAAACGGCTACGTTCATACAACATTTGCCACGAACAGAATTCCCGAATCCTCGATACTATCAAGGATCGAAATGGCCGCTGACCAAGTCACTTACATACTGACTACAGCGGTCAGAGAATCCTCATGTTGTAATTTCTTCCCTGATTACACACGGAGAACTAATCCGCGTTGCAACTTCAGGTGACCTCGATTGGGCACGTTTCGGAGAATAAGCCGCGTTTCACCACAAATTGCATCTAAGATTAAGTCCCCCTCTTTTCGCTTCTCGATATAACTATGTAATGGTCCGATCACTCTGTCACGCTGCTACGAATTGTACGAATACAAAAACGGCAGACAAAGACGTTGTAGTGTTCTAGATTTATATTTCCGTTTTTGTTTATAGAAACTGAGAAATAATTTATATAATCTTTTTAGTATAAAATATTCTTGAAAAATATCGTATTTTTTAATAAACTGTTTACTTTGCCACTGATGAAGTCTGACTATGATCAAAATTAAATATGCTGATGCTTTTCCTTATTATACGACCATAAGTCAAGACGGGCAATAAACCGAGGAGCAGCTTCGCGAAGGTGAGATACGATGGAAAAATGAGAGGTAAGGAATTAAACGGAAGATGGGGAAAAAAATATGCGTCCGGCGGATTTAACGGTTAAAGCTGCTTGCGTCGGACGGTTAATGAGGGCCTTACGGCAGACTTGGTGCTTTCGCAGACGCGCGAACAACGTTCCCGCGAGTTTACGTGCGGCAACTTTTAAGCCGCGGCATTACCCTTCGCGTGGCGTTAATTAATAATTAAAAATACACCAGCGGCTTTACTAAGTTTCGCGCGTACACCCACTGGACCCATTGACGTCGCGCAGGTGAGAGAGAAAAAAACAACTCGACGTGACTCAAAGCGGCGCGAACCACGCGTTAATCGTGATACTGCAAAGATTAATAAATGTTACGGCCATTTATTCCAAGCTAACACATGCTGAAAAAGAGCAGACGTATCAGAGAGAAACCATAAAAATTACATCGAGAGTAATACGGTTTTTATTATATAATAAAAAAGAAAGAGAAATTCTCTTCTTTTTAAAATACATAATTACTTAATACGTTAAGTAAAATTAGAAGAAAGAAACTAAGCCGACTTTTGCTGATATAATTTGTTGTTGCATTATGGCGTAAAAACAAAGAAAGCAACAGAAAGAAATAGTGGATCTACGATCTAATAAAAGATTTTGTCTTGCGTTGCGTAGCGAAGCGCTAATAAAGTAACGGCGGAAACAGATGAAACTAGCGGGTAGTCGGGTAGTCGGTGATGAAATGTAACTCTGATAAAACGAAAGTAATTTAAGAAAGTGCACGTATCAGTTTCACATGGTGGATAATCACAGGCAAGTGGTTATAAGATATAGCAAGGAAAGGCTTTATCGAGATATTAATACAATAACACCTGGTGGAATCTCTGAGAGATGAAACGTCAGAAATGAAGATCTTTGTACGGAAAATGAAACTTTGTACAAAAATGAAAAATTCAAGTAATTTTTGCAAAAATAAATGAGATGATTTC
The DNA here is from genome assembly GCA_011638315.1 of Tetramorium parvispinum. Classification (NCBI taxonomy): domain Eukaryota; kingdom Metazoa; phylum Arthropoda; class Insecta; order Hymenoptera; family Formicidae; genus Tetramorium; species Tetramorium parvispinum. The sequence continues at coordinate 67,394 of VBVR01000167.1, read as the reverse complement.
TGAAAGAATGAAGAATTTGAAAAATTGTTACGACTGCTTTTCCAGTTTTTTTTTTGTTTGTTAATGGGAGCGTATATTGAATATTCATAATAATAATGACTAATCAAGATATATTTGTGGTATCGATATCGTGATTTTATCACGTCAATGTCAACCATAATTCCGGTTTCCTCCATGCGGAACCATCCTCTGTCACCGTCACATCCTATCGCGAGTCCTCCGAAGAAAAGCCCGGATGTGCGAGCGTCATGTCTCCTTTTCGAGACAGGAAAAGCTCCTCTAAGCAGGAAACTCTATCCTTCTCTGTCCTTCACCCTTTCCTTTACCCTCGTACCGCGTTGTTCCTTCACCTCCGTTTAGGATCGAGAGCCTCGAAATGGTTAGCCGTTACGTCTTACGAGGCTCAGGGCGGAAGGCAGTGTAGTCAGGTCTCGCACTCGAGGGTGTCTTTAATTGGATTCGATTGATTCGATTAAACTCGCCCATCCCGCCTTACCCGTACCGAAAGGGCCATTTAAATTCGACCGGCGCGATAATCCTCGCGCCGTTCTCGTGATATCGTTCCTCGCCGTGCGACGGGGCTACCCCCTCGTCGCCGCCCCGACGCCGACGCCGACATCGAGACGCCGCTCGCTTTCTCACTCTGCCTATTTCCGAGTTCTTCGTCGACGTTTTTTTCAGAATCGTGCTGTGTGTTGGTGAGTGTCTGCTCGCCTATGTGTAACTCAACTTTGAGTGGCCGGACGTTCTGCACCCTCGATAAGAAGAGCCACTCGAAATGACATTATTACCTCGAAACGTTTCGAAACGACGCCCCAGACATCAACTGGGGGTTTCGCGGAATCAGCCGGTTTTATTTCAACTGCCGCAATTAATATTCTCGTCTCTCTTTCTCGAAACATGTCTGGCGTTTAACGCTCGCGATTATGAAAATTTCTCTTAAATATATAACAATTATCTTTAATGCTTTTTCTTTTTTTGTTCCCTATACAAAAACTTCCTGTATTTTTTTTTTTTTAATTTATTTCGCCTCCAAAAGCTCGAAATAAGCAACTATTTCTTCCTCGATCTTTTAATTTATATTCTTGTAATTTTCTAATTATTGTTTTAATATTTCTTTATTCTTAATAATTTCGCACAATTTGTTTCTTTTCATTTCTTCAAAACGTTCGTTCTATAGGATAGACCGAAGCAAATCAAAGTAAGAATTGAGATCGTAATTGTTTCATCAATATATCTAACCATGTAAAATACAAATAATAATTAATTATTTGTAATTGATTATTTGTAAATAATAATTATTTGTATTTTACATGATTAGATATATTGATGAATGTAACAAATACGATCTCAATTCTTACTTTGATCCGATTCGCCTCGGTCTACCCTACAATTTATCATTTAGAATGGCCTAATTAATTCATATGCTAATCGTCTATCTTGATCGAATTCTTCCATTTTCGAAATTCCATCTTGAAATCTTTACGATAATTTTGGGATGAATCTTCCTGCAAACTTGTTTGCGAATCATTTATAGGATCATAGAGTGATGTCGAATTCGACGAAGCGGAAACGTTGGTCTAAAGGGAGAAAAGGGTGCGCAAGATGGAGAGAGAGAAAGAGAGACTAGCAAAGATAGCTTGTATACATTGTATGTGTCGTGCTTTAGTATAACATTGTCCTGTTTGGCGTCCATTAGGAGACCACGTTAGCTCTTACCATCCTTTCTCATCCCTTTTCAGCTTTCATCTCGGTCGGCGCTTTCGCCACCAGCTCTTGCGCGCTGTCTATTTCGCCAATCCCCCCTGTACCATCCCCGCCGCAGACATTATTACTCTTGCCGAGGACAGAGAATAGCGACGGTTGTTCCACCGTCGTGGAATTTGAACAACAAGCGACGCTACCCCATTAGATCCCACCCGGCGATAACGAAAATACACTACGCGCGAGTGCCGTAGACATCTTTATTGCTTATTGCCTTGCATTTCTGAATCGAAGCTGATTAACCACGCTGTTTTTCTCCTATCGCGTATCGCAGTTTTAATTTACCATCTTAAATAGAGAGAAAAGGAAAAAAGAAAGAGAAGTCTTGCAACAATTATAATGAACCCTTCGTTGCGCGTACGAGATATACATCTCAATGCTGCAATATCTTTCAAAAGCTAGTTGTAATAAACTATATAAAACTCAACTATCCTGTTTATAAATGTATAAGAACGGTAATAAAAAATTTTCACTTTTTTATGATCTTTTATGAATAATTAACATGAGGTGTTTCCTATACTCCATTCGATTACTCATGTTTCAAATTTTGACACGCGCAACGAAGGGCTAGTGTAATTCTAAAATTCTGAACACAAATTTACGAATATAAAAGCTCTACATTTTCCTTCGAAATCTTCTGCATTAAATGAATTAAAATTCACCTAATATCGCTACAATCGATGCGTTAAATTTCCAGTAATTTTTCGTTACTGATATCAGTAAATACCGTGGTATTCTGTAGAATTTACTTGTTGTACTCGCGCGCAAAGTACGCCGCGGAGAACGCTGCCGGCCGCGAGCGGCTTATCATCAGGAACAACGTCGTATCCTGCGCGACTAGTAGGGCACCTGTTTTAAGCGAGGCTTTAAGCTCGCCAACGTTCATTATTCCTGCCGGTATCTGCCGCCGCGCCGCGCGCACGTGGCTCACCACTGCCACTATTCTTCCTTCTTCCTTCCCTAAGCTTTTATTGCCCTCAGTCGTTTCAGAAGAGCTTCGTTCCGTTAGAAACTGGCTCTTCAGCCTGCTCGGCAAACTTTACAGGAAACATCATCGGACAAGAGCGTTCAGTCGTTCCGAGCACTCGGCTCTTTAATATTCTCCGTACAGTGTTTTCATTGCAGTGGCTGCCGTGCCTTTTCCCGCCTCCGTTCGAGCTCCTTCTCTTCTCACTCCATCTCTCTCTCTCTCTCTCTCTCTCTCTCTCTCTCTGTCTATTCTTCCGTCTTCTTTTCTCTTATCCTTTCGTTCTTTCGTCTCATTGTCCCCATTCCTATCCTTTCAATTACTTTCCTTCGACGTCCGGAAGCTTGCGAGCGTTCACTTCTTCTGCGATTTTATAGCGGCATTAAATAACCGCCGTTTCCTTCTTCTCGCACCGTAGAATTTAATCGCGAACTTAACCGGAAAAATCGTTCGCATTACGTTCCGCAATATTCTTTGACGAATGTCGTGGGAGGTAATTCATTCAACGTATATTCGCGAATAATATAAATGCTTTATCTTTATTATGTTTCAAAATTTATCAACTTGAAATTTATCTTTTTCATCAAATATTTCTATTTAAAATTACTTATTGCTGAATCAATTTTTGAGATTGTAACTATGTGTGAGATAATCTTCGTGAAATATAATATATAAATTTTGTTACAAGAAGCATTTTATTGTATTACTTTCTACAGTTTCAAGTTCTCTTCTCATTCTCTGAAAAATATGAAAAATCTATCTCTACTCTTTTATTTTCATGGCTGTTGAGTATTTTCATCGCTTGTCAGCTGTATTTTCCCCTCGCAATCCATTTGTAATATAATTATAAAAAATTACAAAATTGCTGTCAGAATGCTGTTATGTATTCGCGTCGTTTCTATTTTCCGTTACCTATCTTGCGAGATAGAGAAAGCGCATACGCGGATGTTTGTGCGCCAAAAAGGGTTTCCCCGACGGCGTCGTTGCAATGTAAACATCCATGTCATATGCATCGCGCGTATTATTTCGATGTAATTAACTTTCGTGAACAAAAGCGCGACCGATGAGAGCCAGTGACCTTTTACGCGCACTGTAATTCCCGGCTTGTACTTGCACCACGTTGCACTGAATAATTCCGTTTAATAGCAATTTTTACTCGATTAATTCGAAATTGAAAGAAACTTTACGAAACGAACGATTGCGCACTATCGATCTACGTATCTACGTATCAAAAGGATTCACTTCGCCATTAATTTCTATTAAATTTCACACGCAAATTAATATTCTCAGCGCAGAAAAATAATGCTTTTTATAGATATAATGAAACCTATATCAAGAGATAACTCCATTTAATGAAATATAATTGGATAGTAAATATTTGTGAATGCAATCTACGTATCATCAGATTATATTATATTATTTAAATTTTTAAATTGATGATTGGGGTATATATGGCTATTCTATATGTCTCTCTCATAAACATTCTTTTGATTCTATTCTGCAATTTACATTTATCTCATCGACGGACGTTTCGGATCACCTTTGATACGCGATGGCAGAACGAAACTGCCCTCCGACAAGAAGTTTCCGTGAAATCTCTCCCCAAAGAGCGCTCTTTCCACTTCACTCGGACTCACCTTCCAAGGGAAAACCGGGGGACGGGTAACCCAACTATAACGGCAGCAACCCTTTCCACCGTGAGCACGTACGCTTTCGCCACCACCGTCAGCAACTCACCCCGCACCCGATTCCCACAACTTGCCCCTTTCCGTCCTTTCGCCACGAAGGCGAAAATCATGACGACAAGTACAGGGTCGCCCTCGAAAATCGTACTCTTTATCATCGACTATTTTTATATTGCCGATTTTTTAATAAATTTAACGTCTTCTTTAAGAGTTTAATTAGTTGCTGCCTTCTCTCGCGACGTCTTAAAAGAAAAGGAATCTCTTAACTCAAAGACTTAAAAAAACCTCCGCAAGTAACGATGTGTCTTGTAAAGTATCTTCCGTCAGAACAGAAGATTGATGTCTCGAAGGTGAAGCAGCATCCGGGTATTTTGCTAGTATTTAAGACGGAGAAGAAGCGTCTGGCTCGCGCAGGACACCCCTTGTGCAGTAATGGACTCTACTTACTGGCTTAGTCGCCCGCACGTGTAACTCGAGATAGTTTCAGCCGTGGGTGCCCTGTAATATTAAGCCAGGGACCGGCGATGACCGGACGAGCGACTCGGTCGACTGTGCGCCATCATCTAAAACGGGCCTGTCTAAGTTCTGACTCGCGAGCAAAACGCTTTGCCCCTCTTCTTTGCCTCGTTAAGCGAGGCGGCCAGGCTAACAAAGAAGGATACAAGTGTCACACGTAGATTATAAACATTGTGTACATTGCGGTTTTGCATATTTATTATTTCAATAATAAATATGAATTGCGACATAAAATGTAGTTTTATAGAGAAGACTTTCCCTAAGTTTACATCTAAAAATGTATAAGAAAATTCATCCTTTCTTAGAGCAAATATATCAATGTAGAAATAATCTGTTGCATTAATATTATTAAATGTATCATTTAGATTTTAATTTTAATTTATATCTTTATGTGCGTTTGTGTTAATTTGTATCAAGGTAATTTATACGAAAACCGAAAAATGAATTCTAATTGAAGTTTTGGAATTAATTTTGCAAAACTTGTATACTCCTATACTCACCTTTTTTCAAAATTTATTAATGCACAGCTGTGAGTACTCATTTAATACATCAGAGATTCATGCAGTATAGATAATTAAATGCCATTAAAATATTCGCATTAAAATCGAATTAAAGTTAACAGTTTATTCGTATATTGAATTCGTAGTAAATTAAATAAGAAAGTAATAAAAATAAATGAATAAATATGCGTAGACAAGCGAAAAGTTCTCTGTGTATAGAAACACAGCCTATATATTTTCGGGAATACTTTCGACCCGGTCGAAGTCTTGGTAAGTTTACATTGTCCTCCGGAAATTTTCATGAATAATTTCCGAGTACATCAGGGTGCAGTGGAGGAAGCGAACGGCGAGTCCGCAGGAATTGCAGGAAGAGAACACGGCGCTCGGACTTCTTTGTTTTGTTCTCCTTTCTTGCGATCGTTATCTTGGAAAAGCAATGGTATTACAGATAGTCTTAGAGAAAATACAAGCAATCGATCAAAAATGTTGGTGAAAACATTTTCGAAGATAAATCTTATAATTAGTGTGACAACGAACGGCGTATGTACTTACTATCATCGAATCGAACAAGTTCATGCATGCGTGGAGGGGCAAATATTATATCAAACAAACATTTTATTGTTCGACAAATAGCAAAGCGTTAATTAATTAAATAATAACTTACTAAATAGCAATTACTTTAAACATTATGATAATAATGATAATTTCTAATTGACATAAAGGAGATATAAGTAGTATAGATTCCACATAGAGTCAGCCATTCTTAATATCCTTTGCAGGAATAAAAGTCTCGAAAAGAAAAGAAATTCGGAATTATTTGTTTTCAATTCTGAATTTTCTTCTTTGGAAATAGAGCTGTATCGTGTAAATGTGTAAAACAGCACGATACAACAAAAATATACAGTTTGTTGATTTAGAATGAAAAGAAGTAGCAGGTAAAGACAATATGAGCTAAAATACCGATGTTAACGCACGCGAGCAATTCTCTTATTAAATATACTGTTTTTTAAACAACATTCGGAAGTTTTCAGAGATTTCAGACACATGAAATTTTAATTGTTTTAACAAAAAAATTCGCGCGCCGTGGAGCGCAATACGGCGTTTTGGCTCGCGTTGCCCTTATCTGTATCACTTTGACGTAAAACAGCGCGTTTCCGCCGTGTCTAACTTTTCCTAAATAACGTACGCAAACGTTATTTCGGTAATTAGTTTCCTCTGGAAAAGGTGGACGGAGAGAGAGAGAGAGAGAGAGAGAGAGCCAGTTCGTGCAAATCTCCTCGGATTTATTCACGCTCAGCGTTAGGTCAGAATCTACTCGCGTAACCACCACTATTTCTGCACTTTCGCGTGCGTGCAGCGGCGGCCGAGTATTTGCACCCACTCGAAACACCCGAGTCTGCCATTCTACGTGGGTGTGCAAGCCGGATTTGCGTATGTAAATGCAGCCTGTATGTACGATGACGAGTCGGACGGTAGGGTAGATGGTTAACGTCGCGCGGTCCTTTCCGCCCTTCCTTCTCGCACACGCACGCGCGCGCGCGCGCGCTCGATTGCGCCAAGATAATACCAAGTCTAACTACGAGTTAATCGGAACAAGACGGAACTTCGCGTCTCTCGAGAGAGATCTTGAGGGATCAAGAGGGCAGGCTTAATTAGGCGATCAAAAGTTCGCCCACCCACTCTGGCGTGTCTTGACACAATTAATAACGATTCCTTCTCCTATAGACACTGATCTTTATATAAAAAAAGAATACACGTCTCATGATTTTAACGTCATTATTAAAGACATTAATGGATCAATTCTGTAAAAATACTCTAGAAGCTATATAACTTACATTGCATTTAATACGGAAATTTAGACATTTTTACAGAGATTTACTGTCATTATAGAATAGGGTTTTTGTTACATTTTTTTCAAAGTTTTACAACTTATAGGGTAAAAACCTTTTTACAGAATAAACCCATAAATCGCAGAGAAAATTATATTCTTCTTCACTTCATAAAAATTGAATGCAAACGAGATACATTCTAAAGCATCTTTTTTATAATAAGCGCAAAAAAGATTTTTTTTACTCGATAGCTCATGAATATAGTTACGTACTCCTGTGTGCCTTTAATGAAATTTACGAAAACGGAACTTCCATCACGGAGATCACGTGCTGTACTTAAACTCCTCGGTAAATAATTTCCGGCAAACTTCGGTTGGCACGTATGTAAGCGCGAGAGCGCGAACTCCCGCGGGAGATAAGCCTTTCATCGTTAAATTTATCGGCACTGAAATAATTTACCGTCGTCGGCTAAGTATTTCGCTCCTAGCAACACTTTCACCATTGTTTCACTTACCGCGCCCCCACTCTTTCTGCTCTCCCCTCTTCTCGTTCTCCCATCCCTCCCTTCCTCTCCTCTGATTAATCTGTTTCATTATCTCCTAGCAAACTCCACTTGAGTATACGGCTCAACTTTTTGTTATTAGCATTTAAGGCGGAAGCGGGTGTGACACCCGCCTTGTAACGTACTCAAATGTAGTAGTCGGATACAGCATCCTGAACGACGAGCATCTGGGTCGAAGTATAATAATAGCGTGACGAAATATGCATAGAAATACAGAGTGATTATAAAGTCCCGAGACGCGCGCGCATCGAAATATTTATTCATGAGCCAAATAGTGATCAGTCTGATTTGAAGACACGTCTGCTCTGTGAGCATCAAATGTATTAATACAGCTGTCACACGATCTTCGCATTACTCTTCTCTTTTTTTACATTCCTGCACGAGAGAATATATAGGACGATCGCATATTCTGATTTCTTAATTAACTTTAAGTGAACTTTACTACAGCGAATTTTTAATTAAAAACTGATTAAATCATCAAACTGCTTGATATTAAATATGAGAAACTTTAAATGAAAAGAAAGAATTAAGCTCTGTTAAACATTGTTGAGAGAGACGTTACATCGAATGCAAAAAAATTTTGGGGCGACCTGTATCAAGTTACTTGCATACATTGCGCCAGATTTTTTTCTCATTTCTTGGTAATCACGAATAGTCGGCCGTGGCCCGCGCGACAGTGATATTCGTGCCATCGTGGATACGCTTAGTTAATTCCACGGCGTCAGTTTCCGGATGCTGTAAATCTGACAATATAGTTGCCAGACGTTACCCGACAGCGAACGTCATTTGTATCGAAGCCAGCTGACAGTGGGACGAATGTGTGATTATAGATTCAAATATATCCTATATGCGGACACACGTCGAACAGTGTACTAGTTATTACCGTTCGCGCGCGACATTGATAGATTCACTTATCGGCACATCGTCAATGACAACTCCTCACTGTTTCATTTCGCTAAAAATTCATGTTCCGAAAAAAAATGCTAGAATTTCTTTAAAAATGATCCAAGAGCAGTTATATAAATATCCTTGCTATCACATACATCTCTACGTTTCGTTATATTTACATATTTCAATTTAATTACGCGCCGTATCTCGGAAGAATCAGGAGGCCATATTTGCGGAGCTTTCAGCAAATTAATATGGTACACGTAGGAAAGCTCGGCTCAAAATAAGTCTTCATCTTATGGCGGGATGTAGATATAGACAACACTTTCATTTCCTATATTAAATGATTTCTTCAACTGTGATTATATTTCCACTTAGCAAGAGAGAGATAGTTCAATATGTATTAATAAAAAAAGAAGTCTACGGTTTTTTAAAATTTAACTCACTTAAAATTTTTATGTGTTTTAAGAATCCGTTCACAATTATTACTTTGGCGAATTCAACGCTAGCAACACTCCGTGAAATTTATTCTCATGGTAATACACCCCGTCATATTCCAACCTAGGGGATGACACGTTACACGGATCCGCCGATAGACGACGAATGCTCGGGCCGGATCCCACGGGGACTTACGAGACAAATCCCTCGTGGCATCCGCCGGCGAATGGATGACGTCGATAGCCCGGATTCCGCTCGCAAAGGCTATCGCCAGCCATCGATAAAAAAAATCGGTCGGACAGAGTGACGCCGACGACGGACAGCCGATTGAAAAATGGAGAGAACGAAGGACCCTGGCAAAACATGGTTAGACAACGAACCGCACCACGAATTTCCAACATTCGTCGCGTTGTCGCAGTTTGTTATCGATATCGCGAGGTTTGGTGGTTCCGCTGCTCTACTATCAACTACGTCAATATCAGTCTACGTGAATATATTTCTATTCGCACATGTTGTCTGTAATCATCGGGATAAGTGCAGCTGTAATTCTCTTCGAGCGGATACTCGCGACATTGGGAGATATTTTCTTTAATCGTCCATCGCAAATCCGGATGGTTGCAGATTTTTCTTCAATTCATAACATATTTTTCATGAGTAGCATTACGAAAGACCAAAAAGAAAATGTCTTGCAAACACTTCGCGAGTAAGAGGCATAAAGACGGAATCTTGATTATCGCTGTGGAAAATAACGCAATGTTCCCGACGCAGTGACTCCGACATTTAATAAATGTGTAATTCTTTTGAGGCGCAATTTACACGACCTTTGTGGTCGCACGTGAGCTCGCTTTCTCCCGACTGACGTGACCAAGTTCTTCGTAATAGAGGAATCCAAGTTCTTGGGGAGAAGTACTCTAGTAATACTCAGAAAATCGATGGCGAGAGAAATCTTATTTAATCGACCGCAAATTTCGGATTACACTTATAGGAGAAGCTTACGAGTGCTACCAAGACATGTTCATATAGTTCAAGTTTCCAAGTGAGAATGGGAAAGTAAAGGGAAGACGGGATCGGGAATAGAAACCGGCTACTCGATCGAAACTTGACGAAGGGAGACCGCCTGTGCTGAAACGGCTCTCCAACACTGGTTTCCTCGCCCACCGGTCCCTTCCCCCTCGGCCGTGTCGCACGTGTCGCAGCTTACCGGCAAGAAAAGCTCCAATTTAATTTCGCTCAACGCCCGAAGATGAGGTTATTAACCTTAAAGCTGCCGGCGCTTTGCGAGCTCATTTGTAGGCGAGTCGGGCGACGAGCGGCACCGTGACGGAACTCGCCGAGATCGTCGCTGCGCTAAATCGAGGGTCACGATGACGCCAGAACTCTGTAGCTCGTGATACCGCAATAGAGACACATCCTTCCTATTTTTCTCAACAAATACTTTCCTGAAGATATTCTTAATAAAGGATTTCGTAAAGACACGAAAACAAATTTTTAACGCTGCCGGAAAAAAAGATATCATATTTTTGACAATTACGCTGAGATGCTTAAAATAAACGTGTGTAATTTTCGCGACCCACGGTTTACGCGGATAAACTTGTTCCGCCACACGACGCGAGATTTTTCGTTTCACGAGCAAAATCTAGCGAGTGCGACAGATAAAACACGATTCGCAACCAAATGCGCGAGCGAACAATAAAAAATGAATAAAAAAAGGGAAAGGGGGAAGAGAGAGAGAGAGAGAGAGAGAAGAACGAAAAAACACTGTACTCTTTGCCCTCTCACTTGTAAATATTTATCACATAGCGAGGGAAGAAAATCTCAATTAGAAAAAAATAATTAATGAGACTGATGTTAGTCAAGTTGCGCGTTGCTCACGTTGACTCACATCGGAAAGAAATTAGGTCTCAAAAAATGTTTATATATAATTACTTCGTTTAGTAGACCACGTATGACACGGATGTGTTGAGTGTGAAAGTGTGCAAATGCTTCGCGAGCGAGTCTAGCGAAGATATAAAAACGGAAAAAGCAATTTCGACTATTGCCATCGAAAAAAAAACGCAACATTTCTAACACAGTGATTCCGACGTTTAATAAATGTATAATTCTTTTGAGGCGCAATTTACACGACCTTTGTGGTAACTTCGTACGTGAGCTCGTTTTCTCCCGGCTTTCCGACGCGACTTACCGCGAAATTATTTTAAATCCGACAATACGTCCGAGAAATTGTTGCGGGCACGTGAAGTCGACGCGGGCGAGAATTGCAAAAATCTCGTGACAACCCAGCTTTCCGGATCCGCAAATTTTTTTTATCTACTACTGCAATTATACTCGCAGAATCGATTTTCCCTGTGCTCCACTTTATCCCGTTGTACATTGCACTTGTCCACGGGGGTGTCTTGCTGCATGTAGAAAAAGTAGAAAGAAAAACGAATTCGGGAAATCGCGCGCAAACGATCCACGGACAATCGTATTCCCGATGCGACGGCCTGCAGTTGCATACTCAATCGACAACTCCTACTTTCGCGAGCCACTGACGATCCTTTCAATCTCAAAGAGTGGAAAGTTTCGCGCCAACAAGTAAAGGAAGAATCAAGTCGCCGGCTAGAGCGAACTGGAAAGAGAGACGATCAGAAAGAAGAACCGAAGGAGCTATACGGAAAAGCAGAAGGGGCGACTTTCGAAACTTTTCCCGTCCAATTGACCTCGCGCGTTCCGTACGTCTCCATCGTCTTTTTTCAACCCATGTAATAAAATCGCCGAGGAATCAGAAATGCGAAAGTCGATCGGCCTTACCCTGAAAACCGACGACTCGGCTGACAGTGACGAAATTCGTAATTTTGTTTAATTGAGGAATTATTCAATAGAGGCACGTGTCGCTCTTCCGCTTCGTCGCGAAATCTGCGCCAAGAGCCTTCGCCCTCAGAGCCGTCAACACTTTGTGATTTGCGTTGGAAACTCGGCTTATTACGTAATCGATTAGAAAGATCGAGATAAACAATTGTAACGAATACGCGCCGCGCGAGATATCGAGCGATCTGCAAGCAATCTCCTTTAAAGCGTTTCTTGTCCTCTGTAATCATTATTTTGCCTAATGAATTCCAATTAGTCACTGCTCTACGTAATCTCAAGAACTTCAAATATACATCTGTTTGTTAACCGTATCTTTCTTCCGCGTTTGTTATATTTGTCCTACTTCCATAAAATTTATGCTTGAAAAGTGAAAAAAATTTCTTCTAGAGCTAATATTATTTTAAAATCTATCTCATCTTTTTAACCTTTGCGCACGTCAAAATTTGTGACACGAGTTGTCGAGTAGGAAACACCCCATGTTAATTATTCGTAAAAAAATTAAAAATTTTTAAATCAATTTTTTTCTTATCAATTCTTATACTCTAATATCTTTATGAACAGCACAGTCGCGAGTTATATACTATAATCTATTACAACTAGTTTTTGAAACGTATTGAAGAAGGTAACATTGAAATTGAAACATTTTAAATGTAATAATAAAAATAAGATTTCTATTGTATTGTATACCTCCTATGTGCGCAACGAAGACTTAAGCTTCAAGAATATCGTAATTTAATACAAGAATTTATATATTTTTTTATATAGGTGTCAAACTGTTAAATCCGTGCCATGACAACCGAATAATTCATTACTCTCTTATCAGGTTTATTTTGACTTTGTCAAAGAAGACGTCTTTATATAATCTAGTGTAAAACAGTCGTTTCTTGGGGTTCTAAAAGGTTAATAATGAACTCTCCTCCTTCTCGTTATTTCCTACGGTCACGATACAATTTAAGCCGACGCTCGAGAATGGCCACCTGGGTTCTCCGTTAAAGGGATTCGATTACTGGTACGCCCACCTCTCCATCTCTTGACACTTTTGAGGGTTTTTCAAAAGCGCCGCGTGATAAATGACGGAATCCCAGCAAACGTGGTGGATTCGCTCCGCGGCGCGTCATTATTTACGTGTCAAAGCAGTAAAAGGTCCTTCCCGCGCAAACTCTTATCGATCTGCTCTTCTTCTTATTGTTAGTCATGCGAACTGTAAGAATGAATGGATCACATCGCTCCTAACGATCCTGGATCGGTAAATATACATATTTACAACCGTCGGCGAACTTCTTCCGAACGAGTTAATTTTGTTCACCACACGAGACAATGTCTTGTTTGAATTATGCGAGTTACAATACAAGGACTCACGAGGAAAATATTAAAATATAATGTATAAAAATAGAATGACACTCGAGCATTTGAAATACTGTAACTTGTCTTTGATGATACGAAAAAATGTTTAAGGAAAAAGTGGTGAGGAGGCAATAATGTGGTGGCGGAAAAAGTTTTTCTTTAAAAACGTTTTTTTAGAGCTATTAAAGTCTTTTTAATGAAACTATATGTCTTTGTTTGCGCAACTTTTTAGCTATCGAGAGGAGTTTAACGATAAATATTAAAGTATCTAGAAAAGTATTTATTCTTTGCTTCCCCTAAAAGAAGTGCAAACTCTATCGAAATAAAAAATGAAAAAAAAAACGACTTCCCATAGTAACAGTGGCGATTAAAAATGAAAAGAGAAGACAAAAATAATGGGGAAAAAAACTGACTCTCTTGTCCTTCTTTATTTTGCCATTTTTGGCTACAAAGATCACAGGAGCGAGCAAATAGAGTGAAACAAATGTTGAATTAAATATCAACATAGTTGCTAATAAAAATTTCTACTGTGCCATCGCAAGAGCTGCGTCACGGTCGCATACCTCGCGTGCGTTAAATCGCGTTTGGTCGCGCCATAAATACGTCAACATGGAACTTTACGTAACGGTAGAGCGTAACTCGTCAGCACAGCGGCAACGAGTCCATCCTCGCATGTGTGAATGGGAAACTCGCGATAAAGTGCGGAAACTATAGTCCGTGACGATCGACGACGTAAAGCACCGTCGGCTGTAATTAATCTTTCGCGGTCTTACATCAACAAAGTTTTGTGCGACAATCCTAGTTCGGAGAAAACAGCAAGTGTTTATAGCGAATATATTATTGGAATGCATGCATGAAACTTCAGTATGCATTATTATACACATACTTTTCAGGGCATTGAAAGGAAATGAAAGTATTTAGGACAAACTGGCGATGATTCGTTATTGACTCCTCATTACCCGTGCAGAATACCACCAGTACTTACTCCAGCGAATTTTAAATACTTATCAATAGAATAATTTTTTGTTAATTAATTTAAGAAAATAAGCTAAGTTTACTAAAGCTAAAATAAGCTATGTTATTAAAATGTAGCTTTTAAATGAATAATAACTAATTGATAATAATTAATCGGCATGAATTTTTCTTTAATTATTTAAAAGCTATAAATTTTTTTTATTTGGAATACTATCATATGTCATATAAAATAAAATGTGTACTAAAATTTTATGTGGGTAACGAAGGGTTAACAATGTTATGTATATAAAAGAATCTCCTTGCTCGGATTCTTCGCATAAAGACTGACTAAATGCAAGTGTTATATGTATAGCCAAACAATAATGTAAATAAGAAAACGATATCTATCTGATTTGGAAATTCTGTAAAAGAATCGTGCGATTGTAGATCGATATGAGAAAATGGAATACTTTTCAGAATTACTTGGTAAGATTAATATCCTGCGTCGAGTAGAAACACGAAAAAGTAGTTTAGATGAACGCGGGAATTCCAATAAAAAAAGAAAGTAAAAAATCTCCCTTCTCCGCTACGAGGAATTACGGCCAATCGACGGCATGATCGAACGTTCCATATTGCACTCGTATTCGATTCTCGATGGAAGGAAAAATGACAAGGTTTTTCCGCCAAGTTACAAAATATTTCTACGGCGCGGGAGCGACGCGACGTTTTTAAGCGGTCCACGCACCTGTCTCCCGACCGCGCGCATTATTAAATTCTCGTATTCGCAACAATTCACACGCTATTATTTCGCAAATATCCTGCCGTGCGAGCACAATGTAATGAAACCGCGACAAATCCATTTCCGTTTGATTGTTACTCGTTCACAGATTTTAGATTTTTTATCGCGGGCTTAAATAACAACTAGTAAAAGCGAGATTGAGCTTATCGTCGACAAAATTGTTCGTGATTTTATTTCAAGTCGATCAGCGTACGTCAAAGAACCGAAATTGTTCAAAAAGCGATAAAAACTAAGAGTGCAGTTTGATATACTGAATACAATAATAGGCTTATATCGTTTCCAAAGGAATGGTTTACGATTATAGTTCATATTTATATATTCGTTTCTCACAAATGTTTTTTTTTTTAAATCATCTAAATATTTCCGCAATTCCGATTTTATATATAAATATGATATCAAATATTAGATTGATTTTTAAGATACATTTATTAAATTGCATCATGTCTCTAGTCAGTTTCAGTTAAATTTTTCGATAGAGAAGCAACAAAAAAAGAGAGATCTAAGCCTTTCCAATTTGATCGACGATTAAACACTCGACATCCATATCACTATTAGTTGAATAATTTAAGAACAAATGTGTGAAAAAATGGACACTTGCCACCTCAACGACAAGGAACGGACGTAAAATGCCAATTCCCGCGGTTTCGCCAACACTTTCCTGCTCTGCAGAAAATTCATTAAATTCCTCCTTCCAGTGTGCCGCCCGGCGCGGAATTTATGGCGAAAGAGAGCGGAAACCAATTCGAAATTTTCAGTGCCGCGTGAGAGATCCAAGGCGGAAGAAGATAATGAAATTACACATCGTGTCAACGTGCAAGCGAATCGTGGCCGGCGCGGCTCGACATGGCGCGGCGGTCGCTCGCGCGACATGTGTATACGTGTGTGTGTACCGCACGTTTTTCCGTATATTTTCGCGCCCGTAGGAAAAAAGAGAACCCGGCGAACATTTTTTTTTTTTTAAACTTTTAAACACAATGGCCACCTGTTTCCCGAGAGCGCGGGCAATTATTAATCCGCCGCACTGCACGCGGCGCATCCGCGGCGCGGGAGTTAATATCTCGCTCGCCCGCTACTCGATCCGCCGCTACTCGTTCGATCCGTCAAATAATGTTTTTATTTCGTTCACGTGTGCGCTGTTTACCCTGCGATCCCTCATCACGCGCCACGTTCGCGTGCTCTCAAAATCTCGGTGCGATCCCGTTTTTTATTTTATGAAAAGTCCAACTATCGGCTGAAATTTCATTCCGAATGTAAAACGCTGCTGCCGCATTCTAGCTTCTATGCTGAATCGTTAATTCACTGATACACGTGTATCTTTAGCTTTAAGAAACCAATTTGCAAAACGATATTTCGATGATGTGAACATTTTTACGCGCGAATAAAAAAGTTGCTCGACGTCTTTGTAATCTCTAGGCATGGCAAATTCCAAAAATTACATTACTATTCCATTAATAAACAAATTCTCCCGTGTTATGTATTTTATTCACGCGAATAAAATGCGAATTTGTAAAGCTTAACAATTTCCAGGGCGTAGTAATTATGCATGCGAATGAAACAATAAAAATATGATTGGGAAACAGAATTTAAAACCAATTTTCCGCGCTTACGAGGTTAGCATATTGTAACGGTATAAATTTAATTTTATACGCTTTACATTACTTTTGTTTTATTTTTATCCTGCATAGCACAGACTGAATAGAGCGCGCCATGCCTGGCGTTGCGAAAATCCCATCGGGTCCTCATCGTGAGAACCGATCGAACGATTTTCACTGTTAATCGTCGAAGCGTGGACGCGCTCTCGCCCGCATCATGAACGAGTCCAAGATTCGATGGGTCAACACCGAAATAATCGAATCTCGTCGAAACCAAAGGGGCGTCGTCGTTGGTCCTTTAAGCGTCTCTACGTGATGTACCGGCGCGACGCCTGAATTTACGTCAGGTCTCTCCATGCTCCGACGTAACCCGACGTAGCACGCGCTGCCTCGTAAATCTTTCGTCGCCCGTGATTCCGCGGGATCTCGTTATCAAACTTGCCCAACGGGCTTCCCTTTTACGACTAAGAGTTACGGTCGAACTTGTTTTAACGAACGCACGACCAACGAGTAACCCTGAAACCTGAAATTACACTGTGGCTTCGCCCATCGTCGCGCGTGCTCCTACGATCCAGCCTCTACGCTATCCGTTTGTTTTATCGAGATTATTTGTTGGAACCTAACCTGGCGCGTCCCTTCTGAAAAGATTCCCAAACGACAGCTACTCGTTTTTGCTGTATCTTTTACGATCGTACGCGTTGATCGAATGTCATTTGCTCGAAAAAGAATTTCGCTTTCACGTCGCATGGATATGCGCGAGCTACTAGTTTTCTAAAATTGTCAATAATTTTCTCTCTTATCAATTATTTTAACAACTTGATCCTACAAAAGTTGGAGCACCTCATTTTATATCGTTAACGTATTTTAATCCTTCAGCAACGTTGCACAGTTGCACCTTCCACAAATACGATTGTTAGTAAAACACATTTTTTCAAATTAATAAAATACAAATTTTGCCGTTTAAATTTAAAAAATCGGAATAAATATAATTTTCAAAAGATACAAATTAATTTTTTATATTGCGAGATATTGCGAGACAAGATATGCGTCGATTCATGTTACGAAAAATAGTGCGACGACTGAAGGGTTAAATATTAATATTTTGTAATACACGGTCACACCGGTTGCAGTTGAATCGCACGAATCAGACACGAGTGTAATTCATTCCAAAGTAAAATTTAAAAATCTATAAATATAAAAATGCTGCTGGATCTGTAAAAAATAGGAAGCTTTTTTCGTTTGACGCGCGAGTGTCTTGAATTAGCCAGTGTTCAAGCGGGTTAAAACGCAGCGGAGAAATTAAATAGCGTCACGGATTGCCGTTGTGCAACTTTATTTAATCGTGCTCGTCCCGTATTTGTCCCGTCGCGATTTACTTCGGGCGACAGCGAGCTTGGCGCGGTGTGTCTCATCGTTGTAAACAATTCGCTTACTGCGCTCCTCTATTTTATTTTAATTTCCAGGCGTCGCGCGTTTAGCGCGTTCTCTTCCTCCCAGCCGACCGCGCACGTCCAAGCGGTTGGACGAAAACTTAAAACGCACGAAACTTTCGCCGGCCGTCGTCCTCGCAAGCAAGTTCCCCCGCAGATCCGTGAACGAAACTTCATCATTACACTCGAAATCCGCCGGGATTATTGCTGGCGCTTGGCCGTGACAGCCCGCGAACGGATTCCTTCCGCGCGGCCGAGCACCGGCGCTCCGCCTGCAAACCGCCGGATTTAACGCTCGCTGAAGCACAAATGAACGAGGAGGCAAGTGGACAATTAGCATCAACGACGGCGAATAGCGATGGAAAGGATAAATCACGATTTTATATTACGTCTTGGAAGCCCTAGAGTAAGTAGTAAGTAGTAAGTAAACGAAATCTTAATCTCTTAAATTACAACGTCTTGACCTCTTGTGCTCGATTATATTATCCTTTGTAACACACGATTTTATCGCTACAAAAATATATTCGACTAAATTTTCTTTAAACTAGCATACTTATTGACGCGATAATTAATATAATCGGAAGTCATCGTGTCCGGTTTAAGATTCGCACGATTTTTTTCGTTGCGGACTTAAAAATAGATTATTCATTCCAATGCGAATTGCTAGATTCGAATGAGCTACTACGAAGATATATAAGATTCTCATAAAATCGAAATACTCGGGAGAAATGCTCGAGCAATCGTTATTATCGATAACTTCGCTCGTATCCTCGTTCTCGTAGAGAACGTATCAATAAATTCAGAATCGAGATGTCGTATCGATTGTTGCGGATTCTTTGTAAAAGTTGCAGCAGGACAATGCAGAAGAATCCCTATTATAGTGCTGCTGAAGGATTTGTGCCAATTTGCTGAGAAGTAAAAGCATTACGTAGATCATAGATATATATATATGTACATAGCCGTCGCGAAAAATGATAACAAATGCATTCCTATGTAAAATAAACGAATAATCACGTGTACATTACGAGGGGCTTATTACGAAATTACATATTAGCATATTTAACTTCTAAATCAATTTAAATGATCCACTTTCGAGAGCGGTCACTATCTATCACTGTCGTCGGAATACTTGACATTTATAAAATTGCCGTTTGAATTAATTTTGGAACATGTGACAACGTAAATTCCATCGTCAAAGTGCGTTGAATATATGTTACGTTTCGTCGACGAGCGACGGCGAGTACAAAGGCACTCGTGCCATTGTTCACTTAAGTGGTTTGAATGAATTTCTATCACGCTAAATTTCCTCTATTCCCAATCAAATTGTTGGAATGAAACAAAAAACCATAACGAGACGAATTTGTTCGATCATTCGAGTGATGGTCAACTAGCTACGAAACGACTCTTTCAGAAATGCATATCTATATCTGTATTATAATAATTGGGATCAGAGGATGAATCAAGTTAAAGTCCGAAATTTGCTCTCTGGGAAAAATATATAGCGATTTGAAAATATTATTACTGACTTATACTATTAGTCTACTTATTAGTTCTTATTCTGATATATACGTTGCAATAACGATTATTATTACTTTCTACCAGAATAGTAGACTCTTATTTCAGTAGAAAGTTTTACTCCAAGAGATTTATAATTGTGTATAACTATAATAGTGATAAAATTATTATTGCGCAATTAATTGGAATTCCATTCGCTCTCGCATATTAATTTCACTTCCATTACATTTGCGTTTCCTTTGTTTGCATTTTAAACATGTATGACAAACGTTAAAAAAAACATATCTCTATCGTATCTATTCAATTTTTCAATCACGAACCCCATCGTGGAACAATAAAAGCCACGAATGCGAGCCAAATCGATTCCTTGACATGCGATGCGTTCGCCAAACATTTCGTGTTTCCCAATACGATCGCCGTTAAAGTGTGGCGGTTCACTCAAAGAGAAAACCAAAGCAGACATCTGGGAAAGTCTTTATCCGAGTTTTTATCCCCGCCGAATTCGTTCCCGGACGTGTATTCGCGTGCTGCTCAACCTCCCCAAACTCGTTTCCATCGTAATTACTATAATAAGGTCGAGACGACGACGGTGGAAGGTGGAAAGCTCCGCGTCCAGCGGCATTCCATCCGTAAGTAGTTACGGGACAGCGTGGGTCAGCCGTTTGGCCGTTAAACTCAAAACTGTCCATAAAAGCCACTCCCCGCTCCCCACTCGGGTTATTCCGAAACCTCGTAATTTTACGCAGGATATTATTCACTCCCACCCCGAGTACGCGGTTGACTGTTGCTTGAATGACGATACATGGCACGATAAATTTTATTCACAATTCGCGCGCCACACCTTCGTAATTTCGCGAAAAGCAGCCTCCCTCGAATCGCGACGCTGCAATGATAAGACCTCGACAGGGTGCGATAATACCGCCGAGAGAAAAATCGCGTGCCTCATTCTTCTCTCAAGGAAAGAATAACGGCGCCGCTTAGAGCGACATTCGTGAACCGAAAGTTGGAGCGAGTCCATTATTTTTTATACTGTGACAAGAGACTGTAACTCTGAATTGCGATAAACTCTGCACGTGCCATTAATTGCATCGTAAAGCACGAAACTGCCCATTAAAATTTCTTGGATTCAGTTAATTAAATTAACTGCGAAGTGAGCCATCGCATATCCAGTAATTTTTTATTATCGCTATCTAAATTCTTTTCAGAAATAATTTTCACTTTTCTAATTTTACACAAATAAATAACCTAATCCAAAAATTGCTTTCGTTCGTACGTTATTTATATAGAAGTCGTATCGAATTTCTATTAAAGTATAAGTAAACCGATCGAGAAAGATTTTTCATTCGGAAACCCGTTGGAGGAAAAGCAAGGAATACATGTGAAGCATTCTATCTTGGACGTCGCAAAAGTTGCGCGAACAAGGGCGGTGAATCGCATTATAGACACCACTCACGCTCGACCGCAAGAGCGAACCGTAAAATTTACTCGCACGAAGCACGATAATGTCCAAGTGACCGTATCGGCGTAGCTAGTTGCTTCTCTCTATACGAGTTGATTATCGTCTAACGAGATTTGCATCGCACACGTCTATACACCTCTTGCCGCGCAAGGCAGTGGGCTCTTTTACCATTTGTTAAACGTTATATTACTCCTGGTAATCAAGCGGCAAATATAATATAATAATGTTCCGCGTGTTGTTCGATCCGTGCAGACGAGCGAATTAATTTAAACATTTTAGTAAGAAATTATACAAGCATCGTTAATGTGGATTCGCTCGTCTTGCATCGTTATAATAATGAACAATGGCATGTTTGATAAATGAAGTAACAGACAGCATAGAAGAATGGCGAATTGCGAGAATGGCGTAAAGAACTTTGCGGCGCTTTATCAAGAAAGAGTTATCAAAGCCGATTAACGTTATTAATTGTTCAACGAACAACTTGGACGAAGTCGTAACCGCCCTTCCCTGCCCCCCTTCCCCGTCTGTAACTCGCGAAAATTGATAATCGCGTTACAGTTCGCGTACAGGCGGACGAACGGAGAAGGGGGCGGAACGACAGTTAGTCCGGGAGGTTTAACGAGCTATTGAGAAGTCGCGCGTTCTTCTTTGAGAAGTTTCGCGGCGCGTGAAGCTAAACGTCAAAGGATCGTCAGAGCCAATTTTCGCGACCGCGATTGGCATTCACGCGGCGGACCTTTCTTTATGAATAATTTCAGTCATCTTAATCGCGGGGACGAGCAATAATAAGTGAGTGAAACAAGGACGAAATTTTTTCGCCGTGGAGAACGGAGAAGAATTCACCATCCGTCTCGACGTCCTTTCGCCATTCCTGGGCAGGCATTTTCCGACGATGGCGACAGCGACGGCGGCCGCGGCCGCGGCAGCGGCGGCGAAAGTTTTCCTTCCGAAACCCAAAGTTTTCCCGCCGAGGTTCGTCGAGAACGCTCTCCGTGACGCGCTCCTGAATATTCGATTAACTCCTAGGCGACTACTGGGAATTTTAATCGACAAGTTCAATCCGGGGCGAGCGTCATACTCGAAACTTCGCTCGCCATAAAGTTGGCTCCCGCGGTGAACGAATCGCGCCGTTTGCTTAACGCGCCGATACGAGTGTCGGATGCGGTCGATTGTTTAATTAGTTCTCCTCCCTATTGATTAGCATCCATTGGCCTTCGTGCGAGCCGCTTTAACGCCGAGTGCGAGGTGAACTTGTGTTCACTTGTATTGCTAATTTTCAAAATAAGAAATGCTCATATAATTTTAAAGAGACTATTAAAATAGAAATATAAAAATGGAAAGATAAAAGAGTTGCAATTTTTTTTTTTTTTGTGAAACATAAATGCTGTGCGTTTAAAACAATTTTTCCTGTGGATAATAATATTTGTAATACATGTAAAAATACATGTAGTTAAATATTTGCCTCTTTTTCGTTTGAATAACTGAATGTATTTGAAATTTATAAATGATAAATACAAAAAGTTTTTTTGAAAAATTCACAGTATCGCAAAATGCAATCTAACGAAATTTAAATGCCTGTTTAGAGATAAGAAATTCATGACTTTTAATATCTCTATCATGAATAATAGATACACATACGAATATAAAAATAAATAAGAACAAAGAACGTTATGCAAAAGTGACGTATGAGATCTAAATCGAGAATACATTAGAAATATACGTGCTTGAACGCTCTGCCAAACTATCGCGACTAACATCTGTGAACGAAAAAACATCCCCGAGATATATCTTGCATTTCAGACGTGACGTTTAATCGCTTTGCCGCGAAAAGCGGCAGTACTCGGGTTCCTCTCTTGAGAACCTGCGATTTCTCTGTCTTGACTCTTTAAAGAAAGACGCGCGCCGGTACGAAGAAACGGGAAGAGGAAGCGGAAGGAATCACGCCGTTAGCCTCGAGGAGCAAACGCAGCCCGTGGGACTCGCACCCCGGGCTGTCCGACACGAAAATCGCGAAAATTTGCGTCGTGCCTGCGGAATTCCGGGAAACACGACCTTCGCGGACGCGATGTCAATTCCAATTTGTTCGTCTCGGAACAATCCGGCAATTTTTTTTCGTATCTCTCTTTCATTTTTAATAGCACGACATCGTCGAACAGTGAACGAGGGTGGCTTTATTGCCGTACGTGCGGCCCAAGATATTTCCCGCGACACGTAATCTTAAGACGTACGTCTATTCTGAAGGATAACGTGCTAACCAGACGACTATACGATAAGTTACGATTACTCCGAAAGATAATAGTGATAACAATCAAACCGTCAGATATGATGGATGCGACTCATTATATCATTTTATTAATAAGATATGTCCCTTTTGTACCTATTTGTATTATGAATATTAAATTATCGAATGGCATCGGACTGACAGCTTGTGATAAAATTTTAAGTCGTAACACAAATCTTGATTTTTTTTCGTTTTGTTCACAATTTTTTCTTATAACGAATCGATTATCACGGTATAGCATACTTTTTTAAATGCAAGCTTAGATTTAAGTGCTATGTAACGTCTATCCAAGTCATTAAAGTAAAAAAAAACACGTGCCCAGTCTATTCTCTGTTTAAACATTTAGTTTAGACATTTATTGTTTGATGATTTTTTGAATATTAAATTGAGTTGTGTTTTAAAACCGACAAATAATTAGCGTTCAGTTCACTGGGTTGAAAATTAGTAAAAATTTAAGCAAAAATATCATTAAGCAAGATCCAGCTCGAATCGTAACTTTCTCTCTCCTTATTTAATTTTATATTCTCACAGTCTTATACTACTTATTATTGTTTAAAAGAAATTGATTTCAAGTGAAGGATCAAAGCTCGCGGACGCTAGCAAATCTTTTAGGAAACTGAGAAGCAAAAGAATTGAGAATACAAATGGCGCTGTACGCTCGTCAAGTTTTCATCTTGAAACGGCCGCTCGAGAGGATCGAGCCGTGGACATCGCTTCGATTTTCTGAGTACTTCGGAAGCTCATTCTTCGGCTGACCATTCGTACGTGTCTGCAAGCTCTTCGTCGAGATGCCACGCCATTATCCAACCCGCGGTCTCCAAGAGGGATAGCATTTTCGCTCGGCGACGGAGAGTCCCCTCCGCTATTCGTCCAGCTTTTCTCTCACGAGAGTAACAGGATCTTGATTTATACCGGGGACGCGCGCCGGGACCTGTCATAATATATGTATTATCCGGGAGCTCGCGTCGAGTATATTTATATTCCGGAACGTTCACGGCGTCCTGAATTTCATTTCGCGTCTCTCCCCGCTCAGCCTTTATCCTTTTATTAAGACTATCTTTCCCCTGTTGAAATGTCGGTCAAACTTATGAGAGTCTTCCAACTTTATTTAAAAATTTGATACGCAATCTTTGTTCTTGATAAAGAGGAAAAATATCAAGAGAATCTTTTCAAAAACTTTGAAGTTTAACATATTTTCTCTAACGATTAATATTTTTTTCAGACGATTAAAAGTTTTGGAAATTTCTTTCTCTATTTTATCGTTAAAAAATCTAGATACAGATTTTTAAAATAAGTCGAAAATAGAAATTTTTATATGAAATATATCTATTCGTATATAACAAAAATGAAACATTGAAGTAAATTTAGAAAATAACTTATCACAAGTTAATCTTCCATGTTCATGTTACACATTTAAAAATTTAATTTATCTTTGTTGAGAGATGTATTAAAGTCCAAAAGAGAGGAGATATGCCTAAAAAATAAATGTGAGGAAAACGTCGAGCATTTCGACAGCGCACGAGGCTGGCCGAAACCGAAAACGTTCGGCGTTTATCGCGGACACTTTTTGACGAAATTTCGGCCGAACACCAGTCGACGTCGCATACGATAGTGGCGACGTTGACGGAATATTAAAGGGTCACTCGGTACATGTGAGGCACGTAGCCGGCGTCCGAAATCGCCGCGCGATGTATCAAGTGTCGATATTAATATCGGGCGCCACATCGAACGAATCGTCTCGTTGGAACGAAGCAACGGAACGACGAGCTAAAAGAACGTGAAAATCGAATAAGATCGATACGTGTGAACGGAGGTTAAGGCTTGAGGTAGAGAAAGCAGAGAGTTCCTTTGTCAGATCGTTCTTTCTCTCCGTAAGAGACCTTCTTGTTCTCTTAGCTGCCACATTCACATTGCTCCAGCCAGCTCCTCTCGCTCAGCAAATGCCATTTAACAACACCGCGAGAGACTAAATACGGCATCTCGCGAAAAAAGAATTCGGATTTCAGATTGCTTTGACATTTTGCACATCGAAAACGTTGACGACATTAACCGAACGTCTGAGAATCTTGAGTGAATCTCACAAGGATTCTCCTCAATCTAATTATTGCGTAAATTTTTTCGCAATATATCTTCGTTAAATTATTAGAAGATTGAGTAAAAATTGAGTAACAATTTTTCTGAATTGAACTTGACAAACTTTGTTGTTATTGTAGATCTTTAATATTATTATTTTTTCCTGAGAACTAAATTCGAAGAGATTGTAATTCGGAGTTATATCAGACACAATGACGCAAATCAATATGTAGCTATCATTGTTATAACTGAACAATTGTTCTAGCGGGCAAACCACTATGTAACAAAGATATTGAATTTCCGAATGGTAAATGATGCAGCGTGATCGATACTAATCACCGATCTATCCGTTCAACGCAAGAAGCGATTACAGTAATCCCATCAACAGCTTTTCTACCCGATCTCGCTGTCACGAAACACTCGGAGAAAACGACTTTCCGATCTATTTCCGACGTCCGGACGGTAAAGTCGGGAAGTAATTTTTATGTCACACCGACGTGACTATCGGGGAGAGAAGGGTTCGAGAAAGTCTGAAGGTGGCAGAAGGAAAAAATTAATTAACTCCTAATGATCGTCGTATTTGCCTTTACCGTTCTCTCGGCAATGACAATCGGGACAAAAAAGGCTTCGCGACCACCTTCGTCGCGAAAAACAGTTCGTATCACTATTATCTCGGGGGGAAAAAACGATTCGCGTCGCCGCCACAAGCCGCCCTTCGCCGTCGTGAATTTTTTCCCGTACATCCACAAACGCCCGTATCTCGATAACGGCCGGAGATAGGTTGAGGGACTAAAAAGGTGACTCTCCAAAAAAAGCCGAGATGCACGAAGAGAAAGATATCGCTCGAAGATAGGGACATTGACACACGTTTAAGTGAAGCGCGAACAAAATTTATGCATTATTATCAAAGAGTTGGCCTCTGACTGATGCGGACCGTGCGGACTATTTCTCGTGATTATTCGGGCGTAACGTTGTTTGTAATACTAATTAACATACTACGCGCGCGTCCATGTGACGCGCGTTAAATAAATAAATGACGGCAGCAGCCCCGCGGTAATAATGGAAAATACTAGGAATAACGAACTACATTTTGCATTTTGCACCGCGGCCCTTCATCCGTGATTTCCTCTACTGTTCTACCGTAATCACACTTCAAATGGAAACAAAGTGACGCCTGGACAACGAAATCACAGGTAAAATTAGAGTAATTCGAAACAATTGTAATTGGAAAATTCTAATTGGATATTCAGATTAATGAGAAACTAATATTCTCAGAATTTTTATCAGAATTTATAAGAAGCGCGTTTCCTCAAGCAACGTAATCCGCGATAAGAGAGACGTCACAAATTATACCTAACCGTCGCAATCAACGTCACTCCGTGCAGTCAACCAGGAGACAACAGAGTTAAATGCGATATTTTAAGGAATCCAGGCCCGGGCCACGGGGCGCGCAGTCGACGGAGTTAATTTTCGTGAAGGATCACTCGAAGGAGGGTAATTCCGAGAAGAAGGAAGGAAGGATCTTCCTTCCGTGTCGCTTGCCACGACCCCTTTTCCTTCGACGACGCGCGAGAGGCCTCCGCGAACGACGGAGACGTGGAAGGCGGTACGTTAAAATACGAGGAAAATAAAAAGGAAAGGTGCCCTCCCCCCGTCTTTCCCTCGACGGCGGGGCAGTTGAAACGAGGATGGAATGGCCGCAGCCACCGACACGCCACGAGTCGTTAAGTCCATTCCGTGGTTTTAATGCCGGCACTAACTTCGCGAGCCCATTCCTTCGTCGTTCCGCTCTATCCGGCCGAGGAGCCTCGTCTTTCACCCCCTTCGCCGCTCTTCGCCGCTCTTCGCCGCCTCCGGGCCGTTCGTGGGCCGCACCCTTGTCAACCCCAATCCTCGCACATATTTTTCAGCCCTTGGCCGCGTTACAAATTCGCCCGCGAGTTGGCTGTCGTTCCCATCGGCAAGAAGAAAACGTGACGCCGACCGACGAAAATCGGCTCTAATTATCGCTGATGGAATACCGTAGATTCTGCGACGTCAACATGCGTAAATCGTTGTGTCTCACAAAAGTGAAAAAAAAAATAAAGATATCTCCTGGTTGACAGAAAACGTATATAACTCTAAATAGAAATATTAGATCCATTGGAGAACTTCTCGATAGTCTGAATAATTCAATATTGCTACGCGTGTCGAAAGAAAGTATAGGAGTTGCATATGAAAAATGATATGAAATGGATATTGCAGCAGTAAAAAATACTGGAATATATTTTTTTTATTATCATTGCCTCCGCTATTTAATATTTTTATCGAAATTGCCGCGTATAATCTCACAATTTCCTACGGTTTCAGGAATGCGAGAATTATCAAGGATAGGTGTAGGACTTTAGTGGTTTAATTTTTTTACTCAAAGTACACTTGCGTCGCGCAAACCGCGCGTTTGTCATTATTCCGAAAGTCGAGAGCAATTAACGTAAGTGTCGAATGGGTCGACCGGAAATTAAAATACTTCTATGTCACGGAATTTCTCCGTCCACGGAGAAGGAAGAAGTATGTTAAACACGCGTTGGGCTGACATGCCAAAAAGGAAGAATGGTCGGTCGATCGGTCGGTTTGCTCGTTAGGAAATATCCGATACGGTATTCGTGGATATGAGGAACGCGCATTGGTCACGACGATCGGCGCTCGCGCCAGAAACACGAATTTTCTTCGGATTTCTCGCGCAGGAGGCGCGGCAGGAGTTACACGCGTGGACGCCGTGATATGACCCGGGCGAATGCTGGCGTCGTTGGAACGTCGGAAATTTACAGTGCTTGCAATAAAATCCTCGTTAAACCATTACATCGATCCGTAACGGCTGCACGCGCCGTCAATCCGACAACTTTGAGGAATTCGATTGTATGTAATTTGTCCATTTGACATGCGACCAAACACAAATTTCACTAATAGAATAATATTTCATACACATTAAATAGAACATACACGCAAGTTCTAATGAAATAAATATAATAAGCGTATATGTGTATACACAGGATTTATTATAACATGTGGCATTCACTTCAGCGGTGGACGAGAGATAAAAAAACAATGACAAAAGTTTAAAGTTAAAAATTTATAAAAAATGGACCAAAAGTGTCACTGTTTTTCCTATTCACCGCTGATGTTGTCCCACATGTTACGATGTATCTTGTACATCGTAACATGTGGGTATTATAATGTAATGTCTCCGATTTTATTAAATATGCAATAAAATAAAGCACTTTTATTTCTATGAAGATAAACGTATTTTTATTCTTGTTGGAAAAAAACGATATCTCCCTCCCATTCGAAAATTCGCGAATGGTGCACGGTTATGCAATAGGCCGCAATACGAAATCTCCGCGCGTAATTCCTTCTATCAGTAAGACGGTACTGCGGATCCGAATATATGGGTAAAATTTACAAGGCAAACTCGAGGCAGATTCCAAACATATTTTCAGGATCCGCAATAAAACCCTCGTTAAGATGACGAATGTCCCTGAAAAGTTTCGCCGGGCGTTCGGTTAACGATGAGTTTCCTCGCTCCAATCCGCGAGCATCATTTTCCATTTATCGATATTCTGGACTGCTTTAAATTAAATCACGCGGCCCCGTTTCCGTTCTCGATTCCTCTCTTCCGCTTTTCCCGCGAATAGAATGGCGGAATCGACTTTACGCCTCATTATCGCCACGATGTTTCGTTCGAATTAACGGGAAAAATACAAAACTTTCTTATAGAACGCTTATTCCGCTTCGAATAAAGTTAATTCAAACAAACTGCTGTAACCCGGTTAACGAGTCATTACAGACGAGACCGCTCTTCCTATTTCCGTACCTGGTGATTTCTATTTGATTCACGGTAACGCAGTTACGCATTGTTATATGTCTCGAAATTGATAATTAAAATACCAGATTACCAATTAAGGGCTTGATACAAAGAAAGCTCTATTGATACTGAATGTAAAAATATATGAGTAAATTGCTTCTTTTTATCACTTGCAATAAGCGGAGATACATCACGCAAAATTAACTCATAGAAAACCGAGTGCAAGTTGACCTCTTCGACTACGTTCTTCATTAATCATTCTGGCTTCTTAGCTTCTTTCTTCTGTGCAAAAAAGATCTTTTACGTGAACGACTTAAAAAAGGAGATTGAAGATGCGAAATCGAAAGATACGGAGAGAGAGAGGGAGGGAGAGAGAGAGAGAGAGAGAGAAAGAGAGAAAAGATCAAAGAGAAAGAGAGTGAAAGAAACATATAAAAAATAAAAGTTCTTACGTGAACGAATATACATATGTATATATATATATATTTTTTTTTTTTTCTGTCAAGCACATGTATTTGAATTTTAAGAAGATATATATAATTGTATATGTATTATTAATAACATATGTGAAATATTGTAATTTTTAAAAATATAATAAAACAAAAAATAATTTTTTTTTTTTTAATATCCCTTCACATTTCCATGACTATACATTAAAACGAACGAATTTGTAAATCTCGTAATTTTTATAAATCCGAGTTTAAAAATTTTTAAATAAAAATTAAATTTTTCAAAAATTGGTAAGTATCAAGAGAACATAATCAGCGAGGAGGTCGCACTATCTCAAATTCCAAGAATTTTTCGAAATTTTCAAGAATTCTTTAAATTTCTGAGAATGAGATATCAATCAGCAAAAATCAAATCATTTGAACAGTTTTATGCGAATGATAAAAGTGGACACAACGGATAGTCTTCGGATAATTTACGACGTAATGGAATAGAAAAACAAATCGCGCCTCTTCCACTAGAATGGTAGAAAAACTGAACAACCAGGATTGTTCGTGCGCAGCTGCGATAGTTTCCACTCTCAAGGTTTGCGAAAGTTGGCGGCGTGAAAACCGCCTTGGCTTATCCTGTTCGTACAACTTAATTTCTCTTATTTATCTCGAAATACCGTTGGTATCCGAATTTTCCATTAACCTGCGACCTCGACGAAGTCAAGGGGCTTAAAGCGCGCACCAAAGTGATTTTACAGACTAATCCAAATTAATTGACCCCTAAACTGTAGGGAGGAAGATTCGGAAGAAGGTTACGAATTAAGTTATATCAAGCGTTAAATCAAGAGCTACGTCATTCCTCTCTCATATGTATGTGTACATGGATGTATTATAAAAATACAAAATAAAAAATAAAAGATATATGTATAAAATATAAAAATAATAAAATATAAGGCAATATATAAACGGAATTATTTGTAAAAAGATTATACTATATAATAAGTTTTTGCAAAATATAGGTGATTAAGAGAATTGTTCTCTCTTTCCATTATAATCCATCCTCAAATACATCGTCGACTTATCACAAAGTTGGTTTGCACTTCACGTGTATAATTGATAACGTCATGCATACGTAGCCGCGCTATGTTATCAATTAAGAACGCAGACATACGCGAGCGAGATTAATCAAGAAACCTCAATTAGGAAATTAATATTGCCTGGCTCGCAGGCTACGTTTATATACTTTGTCACCGCGCGATTGCACCTCGTCACCCGGCATACCCCTATTTTCATTTGGCAGGATGCGAAGCTTTAATGCTTACCTGATGTAACCTTAATCCCCAAAATTTATGCCGCAGCGACTCGCTGGCGAAACGAATGACCAGGTGCTGGCTTGCGTTGTCCCCCGGTGTAATTAATTAATGAATTAATTAAACAAATACCTCTGTCGACTCACCGTACACAACGCTTTCGTCACACTAGTAAAGATTTCTAAAGAAATGTTAACTATTTGACATTTTCCTTGAATCGTTTTATTCCTACAGAAATTTTCCAAACACGTTAAGCACGTTTAATATCAATGCTTTCCTTAGTAGACTCGCAAAAATATTACGTCATTCTACATGAAATAAAATTCAAGCTATTTCGCTTTCTTGAAGGAATATTATACGAGACGCATACAAAAGTTAATCGCGCTCTGTCTCTGAATTCTTTGTTACGTTGAAAATTAAATCGCAACATACGTTTAAACACAGCCCGGACTGTTAAGAACATGATTTCTTGCCATGCGCGCGTGCCAGTATGTTGCGCGGCTTAATTGCTCCTCATATTAAGTTTAAGAGTTCCCGGTGTTGTGTGTTACACATATAAACGGTTGAGTCCGCTCATACGAGTTAATGTAAGCAGCTTCCATTTTTCGCAGCTAGAACGAATTAAAGGCAAAAGAATCGCATGTCCGTTGCAAGAAAGAATCCACGTAGCTAGAGATGCTAGATAGATAGATTATTTTTCACACGATAATACTGTTATTTAATTTAGAAATTATTTATATCCAGCTCCCCAGTCTATCTTAATATACTGTAAACGTAAAAATAAATGATTAAAAAGAAGACGATAACATGCGCCGTATACTGTGCAAATGCATAAACTTGCATAAACAAGGATTTACATCGATGCGCGTAAAAATGCAAAACGGCTGGAACACCAGCTTGGTTGCTCCTCGATAGCGATGAATCTCATCTTACGCGATAACTTTTCGCAATAAAGAGTTAAGTTACACGCGAAAAAATTTATCATGCCGAGAACAAGCGGAGAAAGGCGCGCGCGCGCGTCGCGTAAAAAAAATATTGTAACACGGAAATTTACGCGGTTACGTCGCAAGTTGCCACCTTTGATAATAACCACTGCATTGTAATTGCTAAAGTAAAAAGTTAAGAGATTCTATACATGGCAGAGTTCCTACGTTCTTGAAGCAATGATTTGCGATGTTGAATTTACGATCGACACCTCTCAGGAAAAGAAAAACAACATTCTTTCGCGTTTTTCTTCTGGCGTTGCGCACGTTAATCTGTCTTTCGTTCTTTCTCAACGAGAACTATTAATAAAGTGCGTGTTTATCTTGAGTCGCGATTTCTCCCCGGCGTGGATATAAATGCGCATTAATCAGCGGACGTTTGCACAGCGCGCGGCATAATTAAGAACCGCGTACTAGTCTCTGTCTTTTCGTATGTGTTACTTTCAACCGACATTCAATTTACTCTGTATGATCGAATGTTTTTCACAGACTCGAGTCACTCTTGCATGTGACATAATATTCATATTTATCCGATTTCCGTCATGAAACCATATGAGCTTGCATTTAGTGAGAAAATATATGAATTCATTTGCGAGAGTATTTTTTACTGAATACGTAATTTAAAATTGTACAACAGGTACTGCTGGATTATCAAAGTGGAAGAAAGTAATAAAATGTGTTTTCAGTTACGATGAGAATGCCGGTAATTTTGTAACGGAAATATTATCACGAAAGGAATAAAACTTATTTCAACGAATACGATTTTAACTTTCGCGACGTGGCGATTTTATCTTCATATTTATACAATTCCCCTCGGCACGCATCGGGGGTTGAACAAACCCCCGGTAACTGCGTAACTCGCGCCGCGGCCTCTCGACTTGTATTTTCTCTTTTTAACCGTAGATACTTGCCGACATAATTCCCGCCAATTCCTTTCGTCCCCGAAGGGTAGACCCGCTGCGAGACTTCGCACTTTGCCGGGAGGCTCTCCCCTCCATTATAATGAAATCTCCGTCGTTCCCTCGTTTCCCCGACGGAGCCGTGTACAACATCGAGCGAGCAGCCCCCGGAATTTTTCGATTTTCCACGGCGTGGCGCGCAGGAGTCGTGGCACCGAGGGGGAGCCGTCGAGTAAATTGAAGCGATCCATTATATGCCGGTGCTGCGGGGAGGAAGAAGGGGATTGCTAGCCAAGTTGGGTATCAGCAAAGGGTGGAGGAGGATTGTCCGAGACAGGTTCGGAGACAGCGTCGTGAATGAACGAGAGCTAGGACCGCAAAAGAATCGCTCGTAATTATCGGCCCCGTAAAGCGACCCGACGCGTGCTTGTTAGTCAGCTATTAGTCGATTAAAACGCTCGCATTATTCTTCTCTCTTTTTTTTTCTTACGAAAATTATAAGGCCGTTGACCGTTTCGTAATCTCTTTTACGATACGAAAAGAGAAGGTGACTAAATAATATAATTTGTCGAATATTTGAAAGAAATTACGCTCGAAAAAAATCATACCACGTAAGAATTGAAAATTTAGAAATATTTACAATATCAACATTATTTTCACAGCGCAATTATTTTTTTACAGACTCACAAATTATCGTAAACGCTGGCTTCGCTTACACAGAAATTCCGAATCGATGACTCGCTCGCATGTATTATTAACCGTAGTACTCGGCAACACGGCTATCCGCGTTCCTCTCATACATCACCCCTGCGCACTCGGTGATCCGTCATTAAAATTGCAGCGAACCATAAGACACGCACTTTACGAAAGAGTGCTATTAAACTTGCAGAGAATGTCGTATCGAACTAATTCTCTTAATTCGCGCGCGATTCTCCATTGAGTTCTCGTCGAGACGACTAAATCACATTAAGGACTTTGAGTCACGCGTATGTCGTTAAATCCGATTGAATCTTCAACGAAACGAAATTTAGTATCTCGAGATGCGCTGTTAAATTGATTTTGGATAAACGTTTTAGCCGCGACCTCGCAAATATATTAGGTAAAGAGAATTTCGATACAAATGCGGACAATCAATGTTGTAATGACTGAAAAATATAATAAATGTTTTTTATTATTTCGTAATAAGCGTGATTTCTTTTGTTGATTGAATCTATAGTTCACGTAATCGCGCTTTAATTTATTTCTGATGAATACATTGCAAATCATCGCGTAAATGCACAATAATAAAATTTCATAAACACGCAATTAAGTTTAAAATTCTATTTGAAAACAAAGAAATTTGGCGAATTCAGTCGCGGAGTTACGAGGAATAAAGCACTAACAGAGAGAAGAATGATGACAACGTTGTGACGTATACAAGTCTTATATTTTTTCTATGAAATTTCGCGGTCAATTCGGAAGACCGATAGACGGATAGACAAGCATTATCTCCTTTCTAGCCTGAAGCCATGCGATTAGCCGTATAGAAGAACCTGTATCAGCCTTGACCTCCTCCTTGCCCTTTAGACCGACTTGGCCAACACCGAAACCACTCGAGAAGCCCATTTCCGTCCGTCGTCACGGCAAATTGCATTTTCTCCTCGTGATCGCTCGTTATCGTTGAAAGAAGGGATTATAGCGGACGGAAAGGGATAAAGCTGCGGGCTCCACGAGCCAAGAGGCTGCAGAACGTCGAAGAGAGACAGGAGAGATCTCGACGTCTCTCATTGCGTTTTACTTTTGTCTTCTCGACTTACCTACCATTTTTCTAATTCTCGCCTCGCTTCTTCTTTGCTTTGTCTCGTATTAAGTTTCATCTTTGAAATGAAAGGGTTACGGATTCGCGATTAACATCAGAATGTTGAATTTTACATCGTGAGTACTACTCACCACAATATAGATAAGAATATTATAGATAAGCGGAAAAATTGTAAAATTGAAATGAATGTAGATCGTTCACTCTCCTCGATGATGAAATTGAGTAATGTATGCTATACATAATCACCTTTGATTATGCACTTCACCTTTAGACGTTTAACGAAAAGTCTCGCCAAGTGCAAATTAGCGCTTTCATTTAAAAATGAATAATTTTAAGATTACCAAAAAAAAAAGAGAGAAAGAAAGAAGATAAAAACAGAAAAGATCGGAAAAATCTAACAACATAGATCTAATAAAGATTATGATACTCGTGTAAGCGCTTCGTTCATTCGTAGCAACTATTGTTACGTCTTGTTTTTCAGCGGCTCAAAGTCAAAAGTTAATGTATTGAGCATTTGCGAAATGTTTCTAATAACGTTTCCAATGACAACAACACGTTCATAGATTATCAATCTCCAATTCCGAGGTCGTTAGATACTTACTTACTTGTGACCTACCTGTACCTGAAAATAAAATATAAGTTTGTCAGAACGGTCACAGTTTGCTGAATCGAATATACATAACGACTTTGTAGGATCATCAATCTAGCCAATCGTAGAAATTCTTCTTTACAAAGAACATAAAATATTCCAATCAATTTCATAAGTAAAACAATAAATCATTTTCCATTTTGTTGTTTCATATAATGCGTATCTAATTCAATGCGCGGATGGCGCGAGAAAGGAGACGGAAGCAGGAGAAAGGCGATTATGTTGACGAAGAATAAAGAGACTTCACGATTCAGTAACGTCATCTTTTATCTTCGTTTTGTCAGGCACAGCGTTATATTCGCTTCTACGCGAATTGCAGTCGCAATATCGCGAGTAACAACGAGCAAGTAAAACATATGCATAACGTAGCGTAATTCATTCGCTTTCGTCATTACGACGAGCCGCCATCGAAACGTAATACAATTCCAAAATTCGCCCGGCTCGTCGCGTCGCGCATTTAACGATCGTAATTACACGATCGTAATTGTACGTCCTAATAATCGCACAATAGTAACTGATAACAATGAATAGTCATCGGGGCATCGAGACGAGACATCGTCGTCGGCAACACGTCGGTGCAACAATGACAAATGATAAAATATCGTCTCACAACGGTAACATTAACGACGCAACAATAACGATAATTTTCATTACTACTATTATTATCGATATATAATTAACATTATTCGCATCTATTTCGCATCTATTGTCAACAATTAAACTATGAAAAATGATAACATCATTCTCTCCTCACCTTATCGCGCGCGCGCGCGCTCTTTCCCTCTCCTTTTTTTTTGCACTTTTCTCACATGTGTGTTCTCGTGTATCGCCATCTTTCACACATATACATATATACATTTGTCAAGAAACCACAGATTGCTATCGGATCAAGAAGGATCTTAAATAGAAAAATAAAGGGCCGAGATAAGATGCAAGACCTGGCGATATTGTAGAAGAGCGAGAGGTTTTCCCTCGCAATAAAATACCTGTAAAAATATATATTCCTCGCACGCACCGTCCCTATTGTACTTATTCGCTTATGTCTGTTGGTTATATATCTTACCGCATTTCGCACGTTATCATAGAGAGGGCTGCAGAAAATCGAGAGATCTGGGATCTCTCCCTTCGCGTGTCGAAGCTATTTCGCACGGCGGAAAACGCCTTTTCGCGTTCCGGGGGAGTATTGACTTACACGCGCGCTCGCCTCGAGATACGAGATTGGCCGGAATATGCTCTCGCTCGCGACGTCTGGAGATTTATCCATGCTTGCGAGGCGTGCGCGCAATTTTGCATCGAGAGGACCGCGCCCGAGGAGAGACGTCAATGCGAAACACACGCGATCCTCCGATAATCCTCGCCCTCGCCCTCGCTCTCGCCCTCGCCATCTCCATTTCGCGAGACCGCGAGCGGTAGAGTGGGCGGCGAGCAGAGATATGACAATTCGACGTAATTGCAACCTCAATCCAAGTTAATCAGGGTTCTTCGAAATGATAACGATCATCTCTCCCTCTCTCGAGTATGTATACGAACTGTTACGGTTAGGCACGCTTCACGTTGTCAATGCGATACGGCGGCATTTAGATTCGTCGTTCGCGTGACACGCTTATGACACCGTTAACCATCAACCGTCAGTGAGCGAGCGAGTGAGCGCGGCATGCCCGACAAACGAACGAACGAACGAACGATAAACGTGCACAGCACATGCGGCGACAGGGAAAAGCCGGTGGAACTGGCTTATCAGGATGTTATGTACAGCGCGAATGCGTGTTAAAACACGCGACACGCGCGATTCATTGCGAGCGCGTGCTCGTCCTCGGCCTGGTCTGCACCGATGTTTTATTAACGAGGCGGTGAAACTCGGTCGCAGGGAAACCCGTGTGCCCGTGTGCCCGAATGCCAAAATAAATACCGATAAACAAGCTTTCTACGAAGAAATGTTGCGCTTGCCAAAAACTTGCTTTTACCGAAACTGAGAGTAAGAAAAGAGAAAAGGATCGTGTCTTAAATGATGCGACGGAAGGATGCGAGAAGAAATTGCGCACTCGATCGCCGGTTCCTCCTGGGTTTCTCATCTCTCGCGTGAACGTTCAGCCGCGAAATTCAATAATCATGCTTTAAAAAGTGGTACAATGCCGACGTCGCGAGAGGCTGCACAGGCGAGAGAGCTCGCGTCATCTCGCGCAATCGCATATTCCATTTCTGGAATTTTCAATCTTGTTCTCTTCGGCACGTAACATGTATACGCGCGCACACTCTCTCACACACACAACACAATGCATCGCGGCACTGTCTTTTATTTATGACCGACGCACCTGCTCGTACTCTTTCCCTCTCTCGCTTTTACTCTCGTTGTTGAACCGTTATGCGTGCAAACGATACCACGGTGTGATGCACGACTTATGAATTTGTGATTGATAAACTTGACGACCATTTCGGCCGGCAAACGATATGCAAGAGATTGAATTTTCTAATTCGGCTTATTAGCGAAAGAGACCTCACAGAAACATGATTTACGTCCAATTACAAGTCGAATTGATATTAATATAAGGCATTTCGAAACTTTTGAAATTGCTCCTCGAGGAACTTTGAAAAGCATTATATACATGTTATTACGATAATTAATAAAAAATAAAAAAAGTCGTGAGTTGAAAACTGTGTGGAATAATGGAAACTTAAAGAATGAAGAAATTTAACTCTCTGAAATGCCAATAAAGAATTCAATTATCTTTAGCAATATAAAAAAAGCGTAGGAAAAACAAGAGAAAATTTCTTGTTAGCAATATTTAAATCTTCTGTATTTTCGAAATTATTTCCATGATATCAATATGCACCTGGAGAATGTTATAACCGGAAATACATGAATAGCTACGTTGGAGTAAATTTCCAATACGTCTTCCGCAACGCGCTACTGCACCGTGCCGTGAAATTTCGTTCCGGTAGAAATTAGTTTCGTTCTGGGTTTAAAGGTAGGCGGCACTCTCTAAATGGCGTACCTCCGGGGCATGACCTATTTCGAAGCTCGTTGGCAAACCAGTTACGCCTGCTAATCATTATTGCATACTTAACTTTCGTTGTGTGACGGCAGTAGCCCTTGGCACTTTAAGTTGGTAAAAATCGCGACTCTCGCGTCGTCTCTCGACATTAAAAAATAATGTCAACATCAACTCTATTTTACGCTTCGGCGAAATCATTTAGCAATTATTATTATTAAACTCAATCGTCGAACGTTCAATCATAACGGAGACGGCTATGGGTCTTTTTAATTTCTCGTTAATTGAGGTCGTATCAGGGGTTAAAGACAAGTCTGACGGTATTGACAAGTCCCCCACGTTTGTACAAAGCGACGAATATTCCGCACGAATCTCGAGGCCGAGCGCGAGCAATCACGCCCCCGCCAACAATCCTGACAAACTCCCTTTACGGGAACACGTCCCCGATAAGAAAGTTTTTTTGCGAGCCGCCGAATCTGTATTTACCTTTGGCGCGCACCGTGTACCCGGATTATTTATTTTTCCCCGATAGTTACACAGCACCGAGGGCAGCGAGGGTTTTGGCGCCTCCCGCTATTTCGTCGACCGACGGCGAATCGTTACGTATTCCGCGTCACGCGTCTCGTGCACGGAATTGCGAGTTGGCACGATTTCGCGAAAGAATATTTCGTCAACTTTGATAATCATTCGAAATTTCTCCCGCATTAACTCTATGTTGAATTTTGAAAGAACAAGTATAGGAGTGTCGCTTGTAACTGAAGAATATATCTTCAGTTAATACTTCTCGAACGAAAATCAGGCCAATATAGTCGTTCTAACCGTAAATGATGAAAAATAAAGATTTTTCTTTGGAAAAATTAAGTTTTGGGAATAAATAAAGAAATATTCTTTAATTTCAAACACGGACACGATCAAAAGAATATTTAAAAACTTGATAATTAGGCTTTTGACTAAAGAAAAGTCAATTTCGAAGTTATCGGAGAGAAAAAAAACTCACACCTGGATAATATAATTGATAATATCCGAACGCTCTCTATGTAATTTTAAAATTTTTACAAACCGAGGACGCGCGAATTCAAAAGGCCTAATTTATTCCTCACTCTCTCTATTTTGAACTTCTACGCCCCATCGTTTACACCTTTGATGTTCGCCGAGCTCTCTCGCAACTGGAATGAACCATCAATTAATCAACAAGAGCGCACGTCGACAATGCTAATATAAAATTATTTGTCACACCAGCCGTGTGTATGCGACAACAGTATGTGATAAATTCATACGCCGCGAACGGAATGATTTGTTAATGGACGTATCAGCCTCGGGGCATTGCAGCTTGCCCCGCGAGCGGCAACTGCAGTTGCTGTGGCAGTCGGCAACGTTTTGCTCGTTTGTTCCGTCACGCTTTGCAGGCAGCCGCGAGAAACAGACACCGCGCGTACGACACTGCGCCTCTCCGGCGCGGCGTGCTATGTAATATCGTTTGCGTACATCTTGTAGGAGAGTAGCAGAGTACGCTGACGTGATCGCGACGAGGAAGCATCCTCGAGATGACTTACAGATTTTATCAGTACACCAAAAACTTGCGACCTGCGCGAGTGGATATCATATTGGGTACAAAAATATGTTTCTATAGATATCTTACACACAACGAGCGTCTCGAATCCCAGAACGACCAAAGATGCGTTTATTTAACTCTCTGCGGCTCGGAACTTCGATGGGAAAGTCTATATACAGATATGAGAACTTTGTTCTCTCTTTTATTCCCAAAGTCTCGAAACGACATTGATTGTTCTGGTTTCGTGACGTGTCAATATTCTAAATGTCATTTATCGCGAAGGATCGATTTAAACTTAATCTGGAAAAAATCGCGAGCATCTATCGTCGCACAGTTGCGATACATACTTTCGATTATTATTATTCGATTAGTAAAGTATCTCCCATCAAGCGAGGTGTTGATTGAACTGGCATCATTTACTTAAAAATGCCGTATTTTTTTTTTAATCAAAAAGATTTAAATATAATTACGAGAATTTCTTATAATTTACGAGTTACCGAGAATATATTTTTTTCACGAAAGAGAATTCTTTGTCTGAGGATTAACGCGATAAGAACACACTCGAAGGCAGCGTGTTGCGTTTTCTGTACATAGTCCACGTTCGGAATATCTAAGCTATCACTTTCCACATAATCTAAGTAGATAAACGAGATGAAAAAATGCTTAATCAAGAAAACAATTTTTCAGGACTACGTATTGCATGAATTAATATCAAGTATCATCAATAATTATTAATATATCATGCTTAAATTACATTATTAATGTCAAAATACAAAATACTAAATGACATGTAACTGTTATCTATTACATGTCCACTGTTACCACTCGCGATTTGGATATAGTGATAGTTTAAACATTCTGTATGTAAATTATTATTATTTTCTTGCTGGAGAATATAAAATATTTATATGTTTCTAATTGGAAAATTATCTACAATATGCAGCCAGTCGCAGAAAATTGAAGAAAGAAAAGTCTTGTTTCCATGATTACGAGAGAATATTGTCTTTCTTCCTTTATTTTTATTGAAATAACATTTTGTTTGATTTTAGATTTAAACGTATTAGAAAAATGTGCTATATAATTGGTAAACAAATTCTTGTTTTTTAATTCTATTGTGAAAATTAATTTAATCATCAGTCGCTAAACTCGTGTCTAACATTCAGCAACTTGATTTAAATATGCACAATAATGTTTCTTGTCCTTTTTCAACGTTCTGTTTCACGGCTGTTTGAATTTTCTCTCGCACTCCTGGAAAATAGGTGATACCTTAATTACTGCCTTTCGTAACGAACTGTCGACGATTTATCGACGGTAGTCCAGGATCGAACACGTATCGATCTTGGCTCGAGGCGACGTGGATCGGGCTATGTGGGTTACAGCCGACGAACGCAAAGCGAGACGAGGCAAGCGGTGAAATCAAGGCCCGTCGTACAAAAGCCGCCATGTGCTCAAGCCGCAGCCCGCTGTAAGCAGCATACGAGATACGGCTCGATGTGCACACTACCAGGGACAATAATTATCAGCAAACTTTATAACGAACTTGGACATAGTACTCGCTCATCCGTTACGAGTTCCCGCCGGAATCGATGTCGTCCTAATATCGACGTCGACATCCTCCTTGTCGCGAATGACGGACGATTAATGGCAGATCGCGCGTAAGCCTTCTCTATCTCTCTATTTTTGACGTTTGCAAATGCTCAGATCGTTGGCTTAATACGCGGCTTTCATGATGCTCGTTTATTTTAGGATGACACGAAGAGATTTTATTACAAACTGTTTCAATAGTTTATCACTATGGCATGATTTCAATGCTGTTTGCTGTTTCTATAATCATATCTTTGACTATTGAAAAATGTCATCTATGAAATAATAATGGCAAGAAAAGATCCGTGATTGTGTAAATGGAAATTTAATAATTTCCGAGATGATACTTTTTCAGACACAAATTTTTATCAAATCGAAAGTTTACTGCGAAGGTAATTTTCTAATTATTAGTATATAATATAAATCTTATGTGTTGCGTATCGCTACGCATGTGAATAAGAAATCTTGATATTGCTTAGACATTCGTATACGCGCTCTAATACTGAAAAATCGAAGGGTATATTTTCGAAAATATCTTTCTCGACATTTTTACGAAGGCACTTGGATATTATTGCTACGTTTAATAAATCAGAGATTAAATCGAACCTTAAGACGCTGCAGTGAATATTCCGCTTGTTCGTTTCACAGTT
Organism: Tetramorium parvispinum; assembly: GCA_011638315.1. Classification (NCBI taxonomy): domain Eukaryota; kingdom Metazoa; phylum Arthropoda; class Insecta; order Hymenoptera; family Formicidae; genus Tetramorium; species Tetramorium parvispinum. The sequence continues at coordinate 25,258 of VBVR01000167.1, read as the reverse complement.
GGAATATTTTTTTGCGCGTAATAGAACTTATTCCCGAAATTTATTTTTAAATTTCTGTCTCAGCAGATTTAATGCATATTTCCTAACTTTATAAATCGAAGCAACGTTACACCGTGCGATTATATATTTCACCGATTCTATCTGTCGAAGATATCGGGAGAAAATCTTTTATTAAAAATATTCTATATCGGACCATCTTGTCGCTCGCAACGAAAATAATTTTCTGATTAAGTAATATCATAGTGAAATACGAAACTAGCACTTTAACGAGAAGACGTTCTCGTTCCTTCGACTTTGCAGTCCCGAAGTGGTCGTGCGGTCATGCAACGCGTGAACGTTTAGGCTCGTCTCAAGCGCGACAGGAGCGCGTCCTTTGTGGCATTGACATAATATACAACGCACGCCAAGACGTCACGCATTCCATCCGTGTAACGGCCAGCCGTTCGTAGAATCGTGACAGCGAGCCCTCCGTTCCTCGCAATTGGAACGACCCTGAACTCCTCCTCCGTCGTCCGGCAATGACGACTTTCACCGGCAACTTGGAGAAACCCCGAAGCCGCCGGCTGGTCCGACCGAAAACGCCCGATCGCTTCTTGAGCTCTCATCGTCGACCCGAGAAACGTCCGTCCGATCCTCGTGCTCGATCTCCAAGGACGCGAAACGCCCGAACTTGACACGTTCTTGTCACAGCAATTTTCTCTATCGGCCTTCTCGGTAGTTTCCCAGCTTGAAATGGTCTTCGAAAGCGCTCTCGTTGCCCATGGTTAACGAGGAGATACATGTATATATATCCAAAGCGGTCACATATGTTATGTTATATTAAATGACCAAAGAAAATAATGTTGCAAAAATAATCGCTAGATATATTTTTAATGATTATGGGGACCACTGGGGTGATACTTGGCAGGTCTACAAGGTCCGATGAGTATACATTCGTAATCGCGAAAGTGTGATATCTCCATGGGAACATTTTAACCGTGGTATCCAGTCTTTTTGTTCGTCTATATAATTATCTTTATTTATATTGGACCAAGTCGTCGGAATTCTAAAAGGATCACTGATATTTCTTTCTAAAAAATCCATTATATTCAACATAATGACTGCTCTTCGAAGCGTTATCGTTTGCTTAATGGATCGATCGCAATATTCGGTACGATCTCCTTTAATTCTCTCCACGGCAAGCAACGTACATACGGGGGGGGGGAGCCCGTACGTATCCGTCTTCATTTCTTTCGCCGATCCTCCTTCCCGACCGCACAAGTCGATGACTAGTTTTAGATAAATCCGCATCAAAGCGCGGTGACTTCAATAAAATCCAATTGGTGTCGAGCGCGAATTCCCTTTCCGTTTCTTCCATGATGAGAATCTACGACGTCGCGGCAGCCTGCTGGCTTTAAGTCGCACTTGGCACATCACGGCACGGTCCCGTACCATTTTTCTTTCTTTCTTTTCCTCTCCCGCACAAATCTAAATCGATCACCTCGGTCGAGCGACCAGCGGAAAATATCTAACGTAACCAAGTTTCGGGGAATCGACTCCGATCACGCGCGAGGCTGATGGACGACGGTGGTTTTCTACTACGCGACGATGTCCATGTCGGACGAGGAGTTGGACGTGGTTACCGCCAGACTGCCGAGGGTATCCTCGTCGGTTAAACCGTGGTGACAGCCGGTCGCAGGTGGGCTCAACGGTGGCAGGTGCGGCGACGACAGCATCGGGTCGCCGCTATGCACGGGACCGCCGGTGTCGTCCTCCATGAGGTCCTCGAGATGCGACATGCTCAGACTCGTCGCCTCTTCCGTCACCGCCAGATCCGGTATCTACGACAGAAAAACATCCAACCTCCTGTAAAACGGGCCGTTCTCCTCGGCATCGGACTCGGTCGGAAGCTGGATACGGACGAGGATGCGGGATGCGAGCCGTGACGGGAGAGATGAGAGTTCGATGAGTAGTGAGTTCCGGATGCGAGATCGCGAGGAACGCTATGATAGTAGGAATCCTTTATAAAAATAGGAATCTTTGGACTGTCAATCTTCCATGAAGGTAGGACTGGACGTGCCGCGGTCAAGTCGTTGTAATTGATAGCAGGAATGGATTTTATGTCCATTGATAGTTAATGATGTACAGTACGCAAGTCGAGTTTACGTCTACGCCAAGTATATTAAACATTTATTGTTATTTACATTTAATAGGATATGATGAGATTCGTGATAAAATGGTCAATAAAAAACTTGAGGGATATTAATCGAAAGCTCTTAGGAAAAATTGTCTTCAAAGATGAAAAAAATTTGAAATCTTTCAATTAAACAATCAGTCTTAAAAACATCGTATAATATTTAACAAATAAAAAAATAAGATGTAGGGGAGGCACTTTTCAAAAACGGTGTAAAACAAGATTCGGAAAAAAGTAAAATGGACTACTTGCTCTTGATTTCAAACGACGTGAAAAATTAAATATTCAGAATTATCAGGGTTTAAACGTCTACGTTATCTCTGTGCACATTATCGGGGTAAGCTGATTGAAGCTGTTTCTCTGCCAGGCGCAGTTAACTCTGGCAACTTTGTGAAGTCACAGACGGGTCGGCTTACCAGAAGCGGAATTAATTTCCAATTGCATTTCAGGCGCAAACGACTGTGATCCAATTTGCCTGCCGTTATATTGCCGATGCAACTAATTCGTCGGATTACTTGCCGGTCTTCGCTGCGCCGAATTTATGTGAATTACGTACGACGAGGTTCGCTCATGTTACACCGCGTTTACATCGCGAATATAGCATTAATTAAAATATGTTTAAAAATTTCTATAAATTGATAATTCAGAAAAAAAATGATAAGAGGTACAAGTTTGCAAAAAAAAAGAGAGAGAGAGAGAGAGAAAACGTAAAATGTTGTTATCGAATTTAATAAAAAAAGATTCTCTCTCTCTCTCTCTCTCTGTGGTTCGATGACTACGATTTTATATTTGATGCGCTTTTTCGCAAAGCGAAGCGATCGCATGCACTTTTTTACATAACCATCGCATACTCGGACGATGCGGAGGGCGTTAAATTTGCATGAAAAAATGCCGCGGCGTGCCGTTGCGCAACGCGGTTTCTGACGTTACAGCTCATTCGGCGATTATCCTTTGTCCCGACGTCCCGGGGAGAGGTGCAGCGTGTTCTTTTCGCGAAAATATACGCGCCAAGATGCGAGATAAAAGGTATAAGTCTCGAGTGAGGTAGCACGTACGATAAGAGGCAGACGGGCGATAAGGACTGTGCTCTGCGGACGTACGCACGATGCCGGTGGTAAAGGTAAATATTTTGCACGACATTCAGGCGCGTGCGGATTTAACGTGTGCAATTACGTTTGCAATTATGCAATCTCGGAATGAACGTTGCGCAAACCCTTCGCGCATAATGCCCTTTCTAGCAAAACGTCATGAAATAAGAGCTACTTTTAGATGTACTAACTGTAACGTGTTTCGTTGAAACATAAAATAACAAATTGAACAAGAAGCTTGAATACAAAAAGAGGTGACATTAGGAAACTTTCATAAATCAAGCACATTGTTAATTAATGAATAAATTCCGTGCCTCCCACGAATTAGTGATATCACTGTCAATCTTTTCCGTTATAAAAAAACTATATCCTTTATTTTTATTTAAAAAAATAGTACATATCGCTCGCCCTTGCCTTTTTCCTAAAAATAATTCATCGTTATCTGGAACGCATTTGTACGACATTGTTTACATTTCGCGCAAGATAAATCGAGGGACGAAATTAACGTTAAGCAAACCGGCAGTTAAGTGTCGCAGTAAAATTCCTCGTGCAATACACGAGACATTTCCCTCGCCTCGGTCGGAACTCGTCGCGCGAATCGCGAAGCAGGACGTTATCAATGTTTAAATTTCTCTAACCGCGAGGAAGCTGCTTGTCAGACTACTTACGCTCCGACGGAACTTTATCTCGAACAATAATTCAACTGATCCCTCTCTCGCTACGTCATTTCGCGCGCGTCTCTTTCATTATCTCGCGCGTCGCAAACGCGATTCCGAATATTTCTGAAAGCGCGACAAATGGACGTAAATTATAACGTCAATGCACACAACAATCGTCTCTTCCATGTGCCGTCATACGTAAGATGAACAGAATTTTTATGTTTACCGAAGAAACTCGAGATGCGATATTAGATAAAATTACAACAGTTACATGTATAAACAGAAGTAAAAAATAAAAAAGAAGCAAGTAAAAGAAGCACGTTTGACTTTTTTATGTAATATACATTCTGTAAATTATTTGAGATATCACAAAATTTATAATAATTAATCGCGTCAGAAACATGTCAGAAAAATAACTACCTTTCTCACAATTTCTGCATATAATAATCTTATACGTCAACTCTTCAATGCTTGAAATTTATATCATTAAAAGTTTCGCGGATATAGGCGAACGTCAGTTACGTTGGTACGGATGTAATAAAAATGTTAATAACCCCTCTGTCTCTCCGTCTATATTTCTATATTCCCTTGGGGATATGACCTCTTTAAGAGGCCCAAATCTGTCGTCGTCGAAGCGCGGCACCGTCGTTATCGAAACTTCAAGAGTTCTTAATCGCATCACGAAGCCGCGCACGTCAAACCTCGTATTTACGTACGTGCGCGACCTTATCTGGCCCACTAATTCAACGGTAACTTTTGCCGCTCATCTCACAAGATATCTCCGTCATTGGACGTCCTAAAAGAGTGATGACGACGACGCAGTTACTCTATGTTATATATATAAAAAAATTAACAAATTTTGTATAATAACGAATAACGAAGCGAAAAATAATATCCAACTCACTTTCAAACGGAAATTTTAATATTCGCAATAATTTTATAATGGCTAAAATAAAACAATTAAATTAAATGTAATTATTATTAAAAAAGTCCGTCTCTTTATTGCAATTATTGCACGTATCATATCTAAAATTTTAAAATTATGTGTGTTGAAATTGAAAATTCGTATAATGCTTTCGCATGAGAGAGGCTGCGAATTGTCGTGTTTGAGTGCAAACGAGAATTTCGAAAGGTGTCTATAAGACTCATGATGTCGCGGTCCCGCAATTGCTTCGTCATCAGGAGATCGAACGGTGCTTGAGAAGTCGTCATTGAATGAAAGTCGCTCGAGGCACGGCGAGAAACGATACGTCAATTGTACGTAAATGAGAAAATATTTCTCATTATGCAAACACGAATGGCTTCGGATCGATCTGCGGTTGCGTAATAACACCGTCACTGTCAAAAGACGCCGTTGCCTACCGCTCTCATGTACGAGAGTATCGATAAATGGATACATAAAGAAAAGATCGAGTGAGTGAGTGTTATTTGCTTCCGTCTCTTTCTCTCTCCCCTTCCCTTTCTCTCTCTCTCTCTCTCTCTCAGAACAGATGCACGCATTATGAAACTAGTCTGGCGAACGAACGGAAGGTTTATTCGGATCAAGGATCGGATCGATCGTTACGTCGACGCCGTCGATCGTTAGCATTGAAAACCGACCGTGCAACTGTCGCATTAAAATTAAACGACTCGCCGTTACGAAACTACACTTGATAAAACTGATCGAAATCATATTATTTGTATATCATCACATTTTAAGAATAAAAATTTCCTTACCAACTGATTGTGAGTAATAACTGGCTTGTTAATTGTTTATCAAAAATCGTTATACAACATAAAAATAATAAAAATATTAAGGCTTATAAAAAAATAAAGAAAATATGGTCAAAGATCTGATATGAAAGAGAACATAATACACTTATGAAATATAAAATTTGTTATTTAACAAAATGCTGAATATGATTTATTGTTAAAGGATCAGGAATAGATGGGAGCCAATCCAAATCAAATGCAAACGTGAATTATTATGGATACGGAAGTTAGACATAAAACTTGCATGATGGCTAGAATGATGCGACGATGTATATTTCAGACAGCGGATGTAACAAAATGCGGACGAGAAAGAATTTTACACTTACCTTTCGTTGCTCGAGCTTACTCCTCGAGAAAGTGTTGAGCATGACGGAAGTGGACGCCCAATTGAAGTCGGAAACCGGAAGACCGTGCGCCTTCGCTTGCAGCTCGAGCTCCTGCACGCGTAGAAGCAACCTGCGATTCTGATGTTCCAATTGTTTATGCCTGAGCTCGTTCTGTTTCATCCTTGTGAGTTCGTTCTTCAACAGTTTTATGTACTCCACCGAAGACTTGAGAATAGTACCCTTGTTCGGCCTGACGTCCCTGACGATCTCGTAATATCTGCAAAAAAAAGCACCAAATAAAGTTATCTCATGGCATTTTGCTGCTGTAACATTTATTTAGATTTAACGTAAAACTGTAAACGCCATATTTTTAATTAATGTTAATCTGTCTAACTTTTTAAATAAACAAATAATTTTTTGTCCAAGATACTTCAATCAATAAAATATTTCGTATTCTTAACATTCTTGCAATCTTCCTTACATCTATCGTAGCGTTGATGAATTGGCAACGTGATTGTCATTTCCCGACATAAGATTGCATGAAGACCAGCAGTAAGGGAGACTCGTGAACGCTGTGCTCACGTTTTCAATTTCTTCGACTTCTCTCGGAGAAGCATAAAAAGGTGATGACGATCCTAGCGAAAGGGAGAGTGTCGGGAAAGAGTCACCAGGCTGCTTGAAACCCCGGATTATTTCATCGGAAACGTGTTCGAGACAGGGTGTTTCGCGGGAGATTCCCAAAGTTCCTCAACCGACCGTAATACGACTGATATTACCGTCTCTCTCTCTGAGTCACCCCGCCGCCATACCGTCGACGTTTCGAAGGCTGTCCCGAGATGGAATTCCTCGCGAGAGTTGGCGCGGAATTTCAGATGGACGGGGCCAATATCTCAACGGGATGCAGCCAATGAAATCCCGAAGAATCTCTATAACGTACGTCGCGAATTTCCGTATTCTTTGGGATTTTCGTTTTTTTTTTTTCCTTTCTTCCTCGATACACCTCGTGTCTCGCACCTTCGCAGATACGGCGATTTGTCGTTAGCCCGGAGAATTTTTCACGGTGACGCTCTCGAAAAATTCATGGAGGAGCATTCTGCGTATGCTGAAACGAGGAGCAGGAGATAGCATCTTGGAGGTGTCTCCTCGCTCGCGAGAGACATTCGCGATGATCCAACGCGGACAATCTCACAACGCCAGAGTGAGGAATGCCTGGCAAGGGGCTCGCGAATGAAAAGAAGTAAGAATAAAAAAAAATGCATGATTGTTGGGAAAAGTACACATTTCTTCAGAAAAATGTGGCAATTTTTGCTGAACAACATTAGAAATGACTTGGAAACGATAGCACACCGTGCTTACTTCTTGTTTACTTTACATTTTAATTTCGAAAATTCAATTATTACGGAACATGGTAGTGCGAATCATATCTAAAAATATCGGAAGAAAGAAAATATGTTAGATTATATAAACACGGGTAGCAATTTTTCTCGAAGGCAAAACAATACCGTTCGTGGAAGATCAATAACTCGTTCAAATAGAGATAAGATACAACTGATAAGGTGCAAATATTATCGGCGAGCTATGTAATTTGCGCAATAATACAAATCAGTATTGGTAATTAAACTATAACTCCTGGAAAAAATTAGATTGTCCTATCTTTCACAGATATGTCATTCCGATATGCCATTAATCACATTTCTTTGACATTGATATCGATAGCTCATTTGCTTCGTCAATCTCTCGCAGTGACAAATACTCGAAAGGTTAGCGAAACTTTTAACGTGACATGGGACCAATATGAAATTTTTCGTAACTAGAGATTTGCCGTAAGTTCGCGCTCGTGCTCTCTCTCTCTCTCGCGATTTAAATATTCGCGAAACTCGGGAACAACACTCACGGATTTTCGTCGTTATTCACGCTTTTTTCTTCCCCTCATGCCACGCCGCACGGCCGTTGATTTACGACAGAATCGTTCCGTCGATTTATCGCTCGAAAAATCGCGAGTTGTCGCCGTTCACGAGGAGGAGAGCGACGCCGAATGGAAAGCCTATTATAAGATGGCATTCGTCATGTCCGGGCGACACATCCATCCTCCGTGGACTCCGGGTGAATACTCCCTCGAGAAACCATAATCCTCTGCCTTATCCCGCGGGGAAACCGAGAGGATTGAACGCGACTATCGCACGCTTAAAAACGTATGATCAAAAAGTGCTACCAAAATCTTAAGGCAAAAGAAAGAATAAGACAGCACGTTGCGTACTAATTTACATAAAAAATAATCTTCGCAAAAGAATATTTTTAAATTGATTTAATAGAGGTGAAGGCAGGCGACGATGATAATATACAAAGAAATAAAATGACGTCAAATGGTTCTTTTTAACGTATAAAAATTTAGTTTCGAAATTTATATTCGTAAAGTACACGTAAAACAATTTAAAAAATAAAATTACAGGATATGTAATAGTAGATTATAAAGCGGCAAAATGATTAACAATTATCTACTATTATGAATGATTAATAATTATGTAGTATTTTACCGGTCCGCGGTAAAATGGTTAGCGTTTTTGTAGCGGCGTAAACGCTCTCGTGATGCTGCTAATAATTTACATTGCCTCGGCAAAACTGTAATTAAATTCACGCGCGATCGCGGATCGCGAATGGGCGCGTCGCTGCATGACTCGCGAGATTTTGCGCCTGCCGAGCAAACTCTGAAACCAAACAGCCGCCAGTATATTGCATAAAGCATCACTTTTCCACGTGAGGCGTCGTCGTGTTTCCTATCCTGCAACAACTTCACGACGAGCGAATTTGCGGCTATGCGGGTTCGCGTACTTCAATCCGAGCTTGCAAACTGCGTTCCCACAAACACGCCTACTACACCGAATTCGGCGTTTTATTAATTTTCCACGTTACATAACCGAAAACGCCCTTATTTTTCGGCGGTTGCTGAATTGTTCACGGTGTACAGATTTGTTGGGTTCAACGGAAATTCTGTGTTTCCAAATTAATGCGAGTTAATAATTCGATTCGCTACATGCAGTTTCAACAAAACTAACGCGCGTTTTCCCAACTTGTTATTTGTTTAAAAGTTTCCTACATTCTATCAGTAACATATATATCTTGACTTGTTTTCTTAAATCAATTAATTACAAAAATTGGTTTGTTTATAATAAGTATTTAAAAAGCGCTGGAGTAATGAGGTACCTCACGCGAGCACTGCAGAAAGATTGTTGACAAACACAAACACACACTCTCTCTCTCTCTCTAAAACGAGCAAATTATGCAGTATACGAGTCAAAAATACAGGTCATTATTTAGCTATCTAAAGAACTGTTTCGACACTACGTCGCTCACAGATTCAATTACCGTTTCATTATTGTTAACGGGAGCATGCGACCGAATAGTTAAACATTTCCCGCTTCGTCGAAGACAGAGTGGAATCACAACGTGTTTCATGTCTCCTCCGTTCGCGTGTCGCACGCGGTTTTCGTACATGTACGCACGTCGGAAACGAGTTTGCACGGCGAACAATAAACAGCCAAGTGCATCGACGGGTTTCTCCATCGCTCGCGTTAATGAGGAACGACGTAAGGAGCACACGGAAGAACAGAAGGAGGAGAAGGGGAGGATCGGGGCGTTTTGTAGGAAACGAGGACGATTCCGAAACTTGAACGTGATCGGAGACACCGGCACGGAGGAAGGGACGGAGAGAAATCTGTGCCGTGTTTGCTGGTGTCTTTAGAACCGGGGCTCTACTTCGTTATCACAGCCGCGCTATCGCGCCGAGTTTACCCGCGTTCTGCTTGATATCGTCCCGGCCAAAGCCGAAACTAAAACCCCACAGGAGAAAGACATTACAGAGAAGACGCCGAGACACTCACGACAAGTTCTAACGCGCGTTATTACTGACGTGTCATTACTCTCCCTACCTTACTGGATACGATTAGCGCGAGCAAATGTTCTCAGCCGCGACTTTGGGAAAAATAAAATCAACTTCTCGCACGTTTCTGCAAATGCAGTTATTTTTATTGTGCAGTGTTATTATATCTAAAGTGTGAAATTTTTATTTTAAAGAATTACTAAAAAATTTGTTGGAATATTTAATATGTCATATGTGTAAATTTCATCCTAATGTAGAATAACTGAAGCGCAGATAATTATTTGTTTGCCTCCACATTTGTCTTTAATAGCTTCTGTCAGCTATATTGCTTATTTAAACAGTAGTGGTAATAGTTATACACCTCCATAGAGGATATCGTAAATTTAAAAAAATTATAACGTAACAAAAATTTTTAATTGAAAATTTATAATTGAAAGAAACGGATTTGTGACGCTTTACTTACACCGTTTACAATAAAAGGGAAACAATGAAAATATAAATGTTTCATTGAATTATCTCTATTCGTGTTAAAGATATTTGTCTTATATTGTGTCTGGGTTTCATCCAATTTTGTCGAATGAACTCTACTCCGCGTGAGCAGAGTTATATGCAATACTACACGGTTGACAATTCCATTCCTTTATCACTTACGATAGGCCGCAAGTATTATCACATACTTGCAGCAACTGCACGCCATTGTCTTATCGATGTAATAAGCGTCATTAGATAAGAGCCCGCGCCCGTGAATCGAGGACGTATGTGCGTACTAATGTCGCACGCGATGCACAGATGCGTGGACAATGCGGTCCGAATATGCGCGCGAGACCGGAATGTCAATCGGAAAATTTAAAATGCGCGTTAAATGCAATTCCAGAGAGGCATTGAAACGAGTATAAATTATCGCTGACAAACACGATCGAGGTAAAGCCGCATTAATTCAACTTTCATCTCGTCAGCTCGAAATATCGAGAGAGAAATTCGAGACGTGGAACACATTAATCCCGAGCGTGCTCTTGTTATCGCGTCTATCAGTGACGTGTCGAAAAATATGACGGGAATATGACGGCAGATAAAGAACGCACACTGGCCTGCACGCTTCTCCTTCAGCGGATATAGATAACGTAAATTACGATGCGGTATATCAATAATTACATATAACAAACTTTGCGTCTATCTTCGCACGAAGAGTCGCACGAAATATTAAAATTTGTCGATGACGAAAATCAAGAATTATATTTTAGATAAAGAATTTAAATAGAATATTTTCTCTCTTGGTAAAATTAATTTTATTAGTGCTGACTCTAATGTATTCGTAATTTTCATTTCAATTAACCGAAATTATCCGAAAGACGATAATGCAAATAATAACTTAACAAGAAATTAGTCGATGCAATTAAATTTAAAAAAAAAAGATCATAATTTTTCTATATTACAAGCTGCAAAATCAAAGTAAATATATTTATCATTGCATAGAGGTTTTTTTATCATCAATGAAGTCGAATGTTAATCGCAATTAACCACGAACCTAATTCCTTCAGATTTTTCCATAGTTTTTCGACGATCGATATTTAAAGAAACGCGCCCGAGAAAAAAGAACACCGAACCCGAAAGAGGGAGTTTTTAAGTTCGTTGGATGTTGACATAGACAAATGGATTAATGGATCGATCGTTGGATTGATAAATGAACGTCAGACCCGTTCGGCTATTCTATGCAAAAGGATCGCTCGTCAGTACGTCCATCGTGTGTCGAAGAAGTCTCGGAAAGATTCGTGTCAGGGATCATGTCTGAGACAGGTCAAACATGAACCGATCGTCAATGTGGAATCCCGGAAAAATAACGGTAGAGAGAACAAACGTCTCCTCCTGGCACAAGAAATATTTCCACTCGAAATGAATTTGAAGCAATTTACAATACATTTTTTGCATGAAAATCATTAGCTTGATATCGAAAAAAGTTTTAATTCTGAATTTGCGAATATTATTAATTAAATACATTTTAAATTAGCTTAAATAACAGTTTAATTCTATTTGTCGTTTGTACGCGGCGTCATAACTTGTATTATCATCTATAAAGAGTAGTGTTGATGGGACTTGGCAAGCTGAAGATTTAACAGCTGAATAAATGACTCTAAACATAAACGTCAAATGATATAGATAAGGTTTTTTATGATGCTAGAACTTGATGTAAAAGTAGATAATTAAGCACATTGAATAACCGTATGTTAAAATTTATCGTGATGAAATCAATATTGTAAAAAATTAAAGTAGGATATACCATTAAATATTAAAATACAAAATTGTGATTTATTTTGTTCAATATTAATTCGTAGTTTAAATAAAATGACCTGAAATAATTATATTATAATAAATTCCATCTTTCAATTATGTTTCTTAAATTAAAATATCAAAGAAAATGTTTTCGAATTATGCAAAAAAATGGAATGCTATAAAAGATTTATTTGATAAAGTAATTTATGCAGATCACGAGAATGCGTATGTTTGGCATTGTCAGAACAGGCGGTAATACGAGGAATAAACAAACTAGTCTTTTTTAATCTCATCTCTTTGTATTTCCGATTCGCGACATCACTCTTTCCCTCGCATTTGCCTTCATTCACCGAATTGAAGTCCTAAACGAGAAAGCGTGGCGCTTTGCACGGCAAGGAGAACGGGAAACAAAGCTGAAGTAAAGGGAGGAAGAACGAGCAACCGTGAAAAGCCAGGGCGAGAAGAAGAAACGCGAAGGAAAGAAGAGAGTGGAAGGGGCGAAGAATGGACTTCCGGTGAAAGCCTCTCGTCTTGAGCACCTGACCTGGACTAACTCGTCGTAAAGGGTCACGAACAGGAAATAATGGTCCGTGGGGAATGTGCAAAAGGCAAAGGCAAAGAATAAGAAGACTACGCGAAAAACGGGGTGGCGATGGGCGAGAGGAGGAGCAAGATTAGGTGACGTGAGACTAGGAGGAAACGAAGAAGAAGAAGAAGGAGGAGGAGGAGGAGAGGCGGCGAAAGAAAAGAGATTCGTACTCACGGGTCATTGGTCTTGGGCAGGAGAGTGCCGAGCTCCTTGATCCTGTCATTGATGTTGAAACGCCGCCGTCGTTCAACTGAAAACGGAAATTGTGCACATCAATCATGGCTCGATCGCGACAGATGAGATAGATAGATAGATAGATAGATAGATCATGCCGTCTGTTAATACGTCTGCTAAATGGCGCGACCGGATCGGTGTACGTCGTGCGAGGATTCATCCTGAACGATTCGATTTTTTGATTGGAAAGCATTCGCCCTCGTGTTTATTAAAGAATTAACCTTATTTAACTATAATATTAGAAATCCTATTAGATCTAAATCGAGGGAGTGCTAATCAACAATCATGTTGCAGCAATCAGTAATTGTTATAGTTGAAAATTAAATATGTATATGATGCTAATATATTGTAAAAACTATTTTCAATAAATCTGTGAATATAACATAACAAAAAAATTGTTTTTACTTAATAATTACAAAGAAGGCAAATTTATAGATTTCAACTGTTTCCTTCGACGCCAGGTCTTTGAGATCTACCTACAGACTATTACAATATTCTCCTCAAGTTTACAACCACTTGACACGATTGGAAGCAAACGCGGTACTCTTCGATTGCTCGATCGTAATAAATTACATCGTTGTCGTCCTGAACAGGCGTGCGAATTGTCGAGGGTCGAATCGCCTTGTCCCTCGATATACCCGAGGTATCGTCGTCTCGTATCCAAGTTATTCGGGAAAGCATATCGCGCTTTCCGGAGGATATAGCGTATCTCCCCTGCGGAAAAGACTACGAACCGGATCGCCCTATCGCTGGCACGTGACCCTGTTCCCAATCGATTATTCCGGCCAGGTATCTCCCGAATGGAGGTGCAAGAGGTCAAGCCGCGTGGCTCGCTATCGCAGTGAGCAGTTCCGATATCGCGATCGCGAGGGGGATAAGCTGTTCCGGAAAAGTAAATTTGTCAAAGTGCGTATCGGACAGAGACATCACTTTCCACGAATAGCGAAAACGAAGCATTATGTTGAAATTAATCGATAGAATGAAAGATACAGAATGGTCGATTAATTTCCTTCCGCTCTTTTTCGTCGTCAACTGTGAGTCAATAGATTTTTATCTCCATTGAAATTAATTGACTCCGGATACGATAAGAATCGTAGATCGGAAGTAAAAATTAATGGACATCAAACAAAATATTTTGCTTCTTGATAATAAATCAAGAGGCAAGATAATCAATTAACTTCCTGTTTGTTAATAATGTTATAGAATTAAATCAATCAATTTAATTCTTAGAGCTTTTGTTGCTCTTTTTATCTTTTGTTTCTTTACCTAGAATGAGACATAATTCTTTGAAAAGATGACAAGCATATAAAAAATTAATAGTTGGAACTTTAATTTTGAAACTCTGAATTTCGGTCATTGAGACAGAGAAAAACAAATTAAAAGACTTCTCCGAAATAAAATTTTCAAGATACAAGAAAATACAAGAAAACTCCGACTTTGTGGAAGTCAAATATAGTTAAAGAAAAATCGGTTCCAAATAAAATCTACATCCAGTTCTGGAGCACTTCAAAGTGCATCACAGATCTACGTCACGGCAAACTAAATTCTGCAAATTGCTGATTCATACAGGGACAAATATTTATAAATAGCGCGGTAGAACGGGACTATAAAGGGTGAGATACGAAATCGAGGAGATTCGTCGCACGCGCAAAGAGAGGAAGGAACAGCCTTGAAAACTTTGAGGAAGTTGTAACTGCCTTTCTCGAATTTGATTCGTCTCGGGAGAGAAAGAGAAAAAGAAGAAGAGAGCGAGAAAGGAGGAGGAGGAGGAGGAGCTACGGAGAGAAGACTGGACTATCAACGAGAAGGACGGGAGAGAATTTCTTCTGATCCAGCTGATTAGATTACAATGGTTAATTCAGAGGGGCGCGAGGTAGACTGAAAAATCGATGAAGATGGGAACAGGACAAACGACGAGGATCGAACTTGCCCGATTCTGTCGGAAGGATGCGCGAACCTATGCTTTTCACTTGGAATCAAGAGGCGCGCTTTCCTAATCGACGACGACGAGTCTCATCAATCAGCTAACCCCGGTTTCCGGGTAGGAAAGAATTATCCGCGAGATACGGATAAAGATTGGAGAAAAGCCTCTCGTCAGCTTGGACCCGAGTTTCCCTACGAAAGAAAATGCAGACTTACCCTCCAGGGAATATTACGAACGCTGCGCGTCGATAAATAACGATTCCTATTTTAATTTCTATTTTACGACTATAAAAATTATGGATAACTTCGCGAGCATTTTTACTTGTAATTTTTTAGCGAATATATACTGCATTTATATAAAAAATATTGATCCCTTCAGTAGATTTAGATTAATTTTTTCTTAAAAAATTTCATCGTTTCTATTTAATTTGCAAAAAGGTTTGAGATGTCAAATCCCTCGATCTACAATCTGAAACGGAAGTGAAACCACTTGATCACGTCCCCTGAATGGAACAGATTAGTGGAAGATGTAATTAAAGAGAGAGAGAGAGAGAGTAGAATTAAATAAATTAGTAGAAGAAAAATACATTTGCAAATCGACTCGTGTTGCATGCATATCGATCGCGCAGAAAAAAGGCTCTCATCGATAAGTACTTCTTTTGTCTCTCCGCATATAGCGCACGCAGAACGGCGTACAATCGACAATGCACCTCGCGGGGATGCACAATAGTAGTCGATAAGTGGCGAGACAAAGAGGGGGCGAATTAGCGGCGCGACAGCGCGACTATTTTTACAGAATTCCTATTTTATTTCCGATGTCCCCGCGTGCTCTGCGGTCGTTATTTCTCCATTCTCTCTTACAAATTTGATCCCGATTCCTCCGTTCCGTACCGTCCTAGCCAACTGGACTTTCATTACGTCAGCAATTGTTTTCGGAAAATTGGATGCTCCGGTTCCTCCCGATACGACCCTCGGTACCCGATTTTCGCTTGTTTCGTTCGCCAACGCCATGCCATTTTTTGCAATTTTAGCGACGCCTTAATTGCGAGAGACAACAACGAAGTAGAATCGTGGGAAAAACGGCGAATTACATCTCGAAAAAGCCACGTAGAGTAGATTAAACAATATTCATAATGACGCACCTTTTTCATTAAATCAACTTTCATATATGTATGTTGCATAATAATTAAATCAACTTCTTTATACATTATGTAATATAAGATAATTACGTGAGTAAGAATCTGTTTAATTGTATATTAAGTTAAAAATTCCTCCTCTCCCCTCTTTCGAATTCGCATTCACAGATCAGGACAAATTAAGACATATTTTAGACATCATAAAATTTTTGTTTAAAACTTTTTTTCGTACCTTCTAACATTTTAACGATATACGCTTGAAAATACAAAATCAAATTTTCGTGAGTATTTTATTTTTCATTTATAAAAAAAAAATACATGTCTCTTATTTTGATTTATACTGCAACACTCAAAATTCGTTAAAATCAGGAAAGGGATAGTTGCATACGTTTTCTCTAAAATTGCAAATCGAGATGCAATAAAGTGCGATCGAAATATGTATGCATTTCCGCACACGATTCGAAAAATTCGTGTATATAGCAAAGTTTTATTGTACCACCGGAAAGCGAGGCGAGATAATTGAAGCTCACTGATTACTCGGTCAAATTTACAGGATCGCCGCGACTCGCGCGAACACAATCGCGCGATTCGGCACGTAACGTGTATCGCATCGTAAAACAGAAGCCGGCGGCGCGGCGGCGGCCCGGTAAAAGCGTGGCACTGTTCAAATATCGCCGCTCGAAAATTGTTTAGTCGCTTGTTGCCCGCGCCGCGTAGGGGATAATCCATTTCGTCACCTTAATGAGAATCCCTCGGAACAGCGATCCCATTGATTTTCGACGTTTAATACTTTTCCACAGAATTGATCGTAATGCTTTTGCAGGATGTAGTGTCTCTTAAAATTATCGAATTTAAAATGTATCTTATATATTTAAATTTTTTAAGAGTTTTTCGTATATTAAATTAAAAGTATATTAGTATGAGATATCATGTAAGTATGTGCTTGGAATATTAAATCATCATGTTGCAAATCTTTGAAAAGAATATTAATTTCAAACTATGTACGCATCTGCATTTCTTGAGCAGTGTCTTAGCTTTATCATTAAATTTAGCAAATTAAAACTGGTACAGAAATTGACAAAAAAAAATGCAAATACATTTAAAATAACTAGAAAATCTTGATCACTGTACTCAGAATTTCACTTGGTTTACATAAAAAATTATTGGAAAAAGTTATATCTCTTTTTAAATTTAGACATGGCATAATAATGAAAATATTTTCATTAAATTCACGCCGATAATACACAAAGTTATATTTGGCTCGTCATCGTCGTTTGCATTAACAAATAACAGTCAGGCACTCAGTTTAATTGACTGCATTTGTGATAATAATAGGTCAATGTGACGACGGTGCGGGGCACGGTGATATATTTTCATTGTCATTTAAATAATCCACTTACATCACAGGCACTGTGTATTGACATAAGTATAGTAAATGCCGGTAACAACAACGATGCCATGGTATCGCCGATTGCTACCATTGAGGTGTAAATTACACATGGCGCTTATCAATTATTTCTACACTAGCAAACAAGCACTTGCTTGCAACCTGCCGATCGAATGACAATTCAAAGTGACGCTATATGAAGAAGCAAGATTAAAATGTCTTATTACGGAACGTATAAGGCACAAGATAAACTTGGAACACGGAATGTGAATGTGAACAAATTCTCTTTAACGAAAAATAAAACAGGCAATATTTATTCATGTAATATATTACTAATAGTAATTTCGAAATTTGATAAACTGATACTAAAACTGATATGTAATTAATTGCTTAAATAATCTATTAATATTTTCCATGTAAAATTTAATTTCAAAAAATTATTATCATCATATAAATAATTAGAATCGATAAATTAATTTTTAATCAATTATATATATCACAATATTTAATCAGTTATAGAATGCAAACATGAAAATGTTATCATAACCGTGTTAAAAATTAATATTTTATTAAATCACGCTTCAGTTTAATAATTAAAAAATTAATATTTAAAAATGTGATACGTGAATTTTTCGCAACCTAATCGAGAAAGGTGAAAGATGGTTATCGACTTACTCATATTGTGATTATCCTTTTTTTGCCGATCTTTAGCGAGAGCATGAATCTCTGCCTCGGTGAGCAAGAGAGGTTCCGGTTTAATTTGAAGCTCCGGTATATTCGTGAGACTTCCGGCTTGGCCATCCTTCAGTCCTTCGCCCAAGGAACCAGCCTCGAACGACAGGATGTCATCCAGGAGGTCCTCAGCCTGCAATCACAAAAAAAATTCTATCAGTTGGATAACATTAATCTTTGCGAATACAAAAGTATATCGTGCGAATATTTTACATAAATCTGTAATAATTAAAAAATATCTGAAACAGCAAATATCACGGCATCGTAAATGACTATGTAGCGCCGCACAAAACTGACATGAGAAAGAGAAATATCAAAATTATATTAAAAAATTAAATTCACTATTGATAGAAGAACGAGAGAGAGAGAGAGAGAGAGAGAGAGAGAGAGAAAGCAATTCTCAAGAGACCGATATGATTTATTATCATTCCGCATCCTTTGGATCTCGACGACTATCGTAAATGACAAAAACTACATTATGCAATCTACGCGAAACGAGGCGGTTTTACGTGAGCATTCGGTGATAAAGTGAACTCGTCGCTACCCTCGTGCGACAACATTACCAGAACTCTCACTCGGTGGTTAATGCAATTTTTCTCCGGGACGGGAATCTTACGATCGACACAAATGATCGTTCTTCACGAAGGGCAAGGAAGCGAGAGGCCGAAGGAGGAAGGAATTCAAAGGAAGCGATGGAACCAGGAACGGAAGGTGTGCACGTCGTTAATAATTCCCAGGGGCGCGATCGACGTCGCTCGCTAAATCACCCTTTCATGCCTTAAAGACTTGTTGTCTTCGACGCGCAAAGCTCTCTCTCTCTCTCTCCGCACGATATATCGATCGTAATGCTATTCACGGGGTTTTCGATAAAATGATTCACACGTCAATGTGGGCGCCACCATTGTGAAAAACACGAGATGAAACTTTTCTTTTCTCTCTCTTTCTTCGTTGAACATTTTATTTACCATTCCTTCCATCGTCCATTCCATTTCACGTAATAATGTTCTGTCACTGAGTGATCGTCGCGAAACATGATACCTATTTAAGTGCCAAATATTGTTAGGCCGGTCGATAAAATACGATATGCTTCGTAACGATAAATTCCGGTCAAGATTCAGCGGAAACAATAGTAGACTTTTTTCACGTAATTATCTACAAAACGTATCTCGTTGTAAATTAAAGATTGCGCAAAGTGTTGTGGTGATTCGCGCGATAAGAACGAAGCGCGAGACGCATCGCGAGGAAGTATAAGATATAATGAATGAATGCACGCTGGCTTCATTCACAAGAAGATTAAAATTCCATTTCCTGACGGTCATTGATAATTCCCGTTTGTTTCTCTAGATAGCCGAATGGATTATGAGCAATCAATTTTTTTATCTCCTATTCTCTGAATTGTATTCTGAATATTTAGATATACTGTCAGAATAAAAAGATATTCATATTTCAATATTATTACCCGAGATTTGTACAGAAGAATCAATATAGTACATATATAATAAATGATACAATGAGATTAAGATTTTCTAAATCCTTCCCTACTTTCTCAATCACTTCACACACACACAAAATTCTAGCGGAAAGATAAATATCCTCTGGAAAACACACATCAATGTCAAAATCGTAAAAAAATTAAAGCATACGATTGTCGCAGCTCCGCAAGCGGCGAGTCTCGAAGCGGACTCGCTTTGCCGATCTGCATGTGCGGCATGAGCGCGCCTGTACTGATGCAGCGTGTACGTGTGTAACGTTACGTAAACATTACGTAAACAATAATAGGCTAGCTCTGTGCCGATCCGCGGAACAACGTTTCGACGCCGACTGTTACTGTTGCCGCCAACCAACGGGAGATGAATCGAGTTACCTCTCGGTCCGGCGCGCTTTGACGCGAGCGAACCGACAAAAGCCGTGCGCTATGGCTGCGAGCGAGAAGCACGTTAATTGTATAATGGCCTGAATATACGACGAGTGGTTAGATCAGAGTATGTCATGAAAGTCGCGTATCTTCCGCGACAGAAGTTCCTAGAGTTCAAATTAAGACGATTGTATCGATGTCGACAGTCGACATGCGTCACTGAAAACGCTTCGGAAAAAATCAAAATCAAATAGAGCGTCATTATAAAAATCAAGGACAATTCCAATTAGTAAAATTTTAATTTAAAACTTGATTCTCTCAGAATTTTAATATTGGAAAGTAAGCAACGCTGTAAAACGAAACTTGAATGAAATTTAACTAGCGATCGTAATAGAAAAAAAATTGTATTATGTTCGCTGTTTTTTCAAAAAAGGTTTCCTGCCAATTTTGATATGTTAAGAAAATTGTGTTCTTAGAAGGATAACAACGGGACATCGTGTAGGCTTCGAGGAACGTATACGCGAAAGAGACAATTCCGACATATGACAGCGAGGATGAATGATGCGAGCGCGAAGAAGATGAGAAGCGGGTAGATGGATGACAGAGACAACGTCGATCGCCCCTGTGGTCAATGAAACTGATGCGCATCGAAAGGGAGGCGTGATCGGTGAAGGGACTACAATGTAGCGTATGCGATATGTGATCAAAGTAAATTGCTCCTGCAATACGAGCGCCAAGATGATATACGTACAAACGTCCCTGATTTAGCATTTAACTTTACGCGCATAAGATAATCCAAATTATATTAATTGACTTTTATTATTATTAACTAATTAAATAATACAAAAATACTTCAGAATATAATAATTTCACTATAATGTCCATAAAATAATATACGTTTTCGGATTTCAGCAAAAACTAAAGTAATGTAATAAAGAGAGATACAAATACATTATAAGAAATAAACTCTAATACGTCAATTCATCATTATGGAATCTTTAAATTTGTATTATCATTTCAAGACTTTTGAGATATTGTATTTTTTGACGTTTATAAAAACAAAATGTGACTATTTTGTAGAATTATAACTTGTATAATCTTATCGAATCACGTATGACATAACAATATGCAGTCGGAAATTCGACGCTACGATCTGTAATGATTGTCTGGCCAGTTGAAATTAACTGGCGATAAAGAGAACCGGGCTAACCAGCAATGAACGGCTTTTTATTTTGTCGTTTCTGTGTGGATTTCGTGAATTATACTGCGACGCGCATGCAATTCCCGTAAACGCAATTGACAGAGGTCCGTTGCTTGTTAAGCGCGAAAAAAAGGAACGCGCTACACCTCGTTAAACATCATCAGTCGTTAATCGACACCCGTTTCGCCGGTCTTATTATGCATGCGGTACATATCGTTATGTATATGCAGCCCGTAAACGAATCGTCTTTAAAGAGCCGCGTTACGGTCGAAATAGCCTTGGCCGTAGACGCGTGCGAATGGCTCGAGTCTCTCGATCATGCACGAGCGGCAAACGTCGTGCGGAGGATCGTTAATTAGGAATGTTATGAAGTCCGGTAAAAACTGAGACGATCAATTTTCTTGCGTCGTACTTACAAAAGACGTACTGTCGTGCATCTTCACTTTCGTTTACAAGAGCAAAGTTCATAATATGCATTTTCATTTATGTTATTTTAAAATTAGTTAATCGAGATCGAATCGCAGATCATTACTAAGGTCATTATAAAAATTATTAAACTTGTTTATAACTTGTTGATAAGGAAATATCGTTCAAATTCATGATTCAAATTCTTGCTCATTGGAGAATTCCCGATATTTTTCCTCAATTAGAAAATTGTTCGTCATGCTTTCCGCGAAGGAAAAATTATCGATATTAGTTGGTTAAATAGTACCAAACTCGAGAAATAAAATTATCAACGAATCATTCAGCAATGAGCGGAGCGAATTGCAGCGACAGGAAGCAATTGCGTCTGCGATTGCGTAACGAAAGAAGATTATAATTGCATACAATTAAGTACCGCAAGCATGCGAGATAATGTCAGAACAGCTTTAATTAATTCCGGTCGCATAAGACGTTCGATCGTATGCAAGAAATCGCGACGAGATGCAGTCCTTGTTCCGTTAACCATTTTGTGTCTATATCTGCAATTGTGACTTTGCAGAAAAGAGTTTAACATTTGTAGAAACGTGTTTGGAATATTTTTAACATAACTATCATATTTTAAGATAATTTTTTAGAATAATCATGAATAATATTATAAATGTAGAAAAGCCTCTAAATCGAAAATATAAATATAAATAAATAAAAAATTCAATTTTTTTTAACTATGCGCAACTTGACGAATATTTAATCAAATGTCGACAAAACAAATTTGAACAAGGAACAAAAGCGCTCATTCTTTTTATCTTTCACATTTTGTAAAATGTGTATCCTCCCATCTATGTGAATAAGAATAGTTTTTGTACATACATGTAACGGTGATGCTATGCAAATTCCTATACACGGCACGTGCGTAAGGTAACCATTCTTTATGCCCCGCCTCAGAGAACAAGTTTGTGGTTTGTCAAGGCGCTTGTATTCAATAGAATTCTGCATTAACGACTCCGCGGCAAAAATTCGTATCAATATGGATGCGACATACTATCGTGCGTGACGTAAAGACTTAATTAATTTCGCATTAAATTATAGCGCGACGTCTGTTGCATTAATGATACGGCCGGTGCGCGAAACAGAAAACTCTTTTTTTTCGCGTTCAATGACAATTTGCCGGGGAAATACATTTATATACATCGAGATGAGAATGAGATTAACGAGATCAAGATTTCAAGGTATATCTCCTCGACAATCTAAAGCGTCCACGTCTTTGTAGAAAGAACTGGATCGCCAGCCGCGATTTGTTAATTTTTAACATTATTTTAAAATTTCAGAAGGGTATATACATATGTTAAGATTGAAATACGTAACACATTACATGGAATGTAATGCGTGTATTGTGTTTTGCCTTATTAATCATTTCCGACTGCAACGGATTTTACAATTTATATAACAACACATCTGTATGATTATACAATACATTTATTTCATATTGACGTCAATCTCGATAATCGCAATGCACAATTGTTTGCATTGCGAACAACGTAACAGTTTTCACCGCATTCTTGGCAACGTGTTGTCAACGCGGCAGCTACGTATGTGTAATTAAACAATTTTCACGCCACGCCAACCGCCGGCGCGACATAGTAATGCGCTCATTAGTATCGCTTACATACGTCATGTACGTGACGTAGCATCATTATCGTGAAACGCAGAGTCTCTTCATGTGACGCCTACTTCTTGACACACGGATTAACGATCGATTCGTCGACCGGCGAAACGCCCGCGCCGTGCTCTCCATCCGAGAGAGTAGAGTATGGAAAAAAATATATGCATATCGAAACGTATCACCGCAACAAAATCCATGGGAATCATATAAATTATATAAGTACGATTTTCAGGATAAAAAGTTTTATTATCCAAACATTGTCCGCATTTATGAAATCGAAAGGATCGCGAGCAATCTGATTTTTCCGACATTTCCTGTGCTCGATCCTGTACACGCCTGAGCGCCTGGCAATGAGTTCTAATGATAACGGCATTGTTCGTCGCGATAAAGTGAGGGAACGGCGCAGCGATTTGCGTATGCGGAAGTATACGTAATCCCAATACGATCGGAAAATTGAATATTTATCGCCCCCATGTGTTCCGGCACGCGTGTTGAGCGTAACTATTACGCACTCTTTTCCGGTTGTACAGCGCGATATTATCATCAAATCGCGCACGAGGTAAAGACAGGAAATACACGCTCGCACGTTGAGAAACGTGCACGCAACGTTTCTGCATCTCGCAAATGAACGAGATATACTCCTCGCGTTTGCAATATATTCATTCAACGTTGGAAGGATTATATGAAACGAAAGGGGATCAAACAAGAGACTGACTTTGCGATGAAGCTTCAAGAAATTGCACGTAGTCGATTAATGGTCATGGCCAGTTTTTAAATATCTTAACATTCTATTTCCCCATCTGCAAAATATGTAGATTCTTCTAAGATGTAGAATCGAATAAATTTTGTGTTATAGTTTGATATTTTTAAATGTCAGGTCAATACTTGTCTAATCGTTGTAAGCATAATTTAAAATTATTCCAAATTCTGTTGTTAAATTAAAAGGGATGTAAATCTGTGTCAAACCAAGGCGTTGAGCATTTAATGACACATGTTTAATTTACGTTTAACAAAAGTTCCACTAGACAAATTGTAATCGGCGCTCGTTGGTGTGTAACATTAAGTAATAAGCGACGAGTCACGTTGGCAATATACAATATTCGACGCCCACGACGAATTGGCAGCTGTGCCGGCAAGGCCGCACGGTCACTATAATTACGTCTTCGTGAAATGCATTTCTTCTCTCCGTTCAAAGCATCTATCTGAAATACATTTAGCGGCGTTTTTCGGCGTTTTTCGGCACGCGAATCTCGCATCGCGCGTTGATTGTATACGGAATAAATAACATGCTCTAACCGTAACCCTTAAAATGAGAATGAAATTTGGAATATGCCCTGTATTTGTGCAACTATAGCTTTCGTGTCCAATTGTTTTTTTAATGGATGTAAATGTTAACTTTTGAAAAAGTAGATAAATCATTTGATGAAAAAATGGATATTTATTTAAGTATCTATTAAGAACTCTTATAAAAAGTTAAACTACTTTTGTGCAACTTTGGTGCAACTTATTTATGATTCTGCGATAAAGAGAAAAATACAAGAGTTTATATTAACAAAAAAAAATGCGAAATTGATGTAAACATAAATTTTAGCTGATGTACATCGTTAATTTTTCAGAAACATGTATTTGTTAAAATATTTTCCAAGTTGTGAAAAGTACTAGCAAGAAGCGATGGCCGGAGTTGCTATCCTGCATAAGCATCTTGAAATATTGTGACGGCAGTATCAGAAAGAAGGTATAATACTGACCTTTATTACAAAATAAGGGCTGGTTGGGTCTCTCGCGATAGCCCAATATACCCTTACGGGGCAATACAGTTCTATCCTATATTTTTCCCCGTGACAGTGTTAGTATGCCCACGAAGCATATTTCTCTCCCCTATACGCCGCACTCGTAAAAACCCGCTCGTTTCCGGCGTTCGACGTGATTTGGAAAAGATGAAGGCGCGTACGCAGGACATAAAGCTGCTCCCGCT